>JAOSBM010000001.1:12731479-12744954 GCA_027568955.1 Erythroxylum tenue
TTCATATAACTACATTTGGTAGTTATCTCAAGAGTTAAGTACTATTATACCCTTCATGGGTGTAATAATAACTTACACTAACCTGTTTGGTTCAGCTTTTGGAGACTCCAAAAGCACTTTTTTCTATCGCAAAAGCTATTTTTAGGAAAAAAAATAAGTGTTTGACTGCAAACTTCAAAAGCACTTTTAAAATAGAAATAGCTTTTGAAAAAGTCAAAATATAGCTTTTTCAAAAGTTAAAATTTGGAGCTTTTCAGAAAAGCCCAAATTATAGCTTTTTTGGGAAGCTATTTTTTATATTAATTTCTATCACTTACATAAACAAATAGCGTCTGTTCTCTTCCATTAGCCGACTCTCTGTTTTGTTTCTTCTGCTCACCTATCCCTCTCATCTTCTCAGCTTCCCGAAACCATTAAGCGTCGAACGTCGGTTGCAGCTTCTTCCATTGATGCCTCTATAAGCTCACGCAGTTAGACTTTCAGCTGCAGACCACACATAATCATCGCGTCGCATCTCGAACTCTAAATCAAGGAGCAAACACGATCGTCATCGTCGGCCATTTTCTAATACAACCCACTCTTTATTTTCAGCCCACCGCAGTTTAAGACAATTTATTTTCTCCAGTAACCACAAGAACAATTGCCAAAAATCGAACAACTCCAACATAATTATGGTTGAACTGGGTTTCATAAACCAGGTATGAACTTTTCAAAAACAAGAGGTGGCTACGAATTGAAGGTTTAGGTTATAAACACTAAATTGAAAAACGAGATTCTGGACTTTTCACATTAAAATTAATCAGTTGCAAACCTATCTTTGGTTTTATAAAATTATTCATGAATCAGATGTAATGTGATTTAGGGTTTGAATTTTTAATTCCAAAATTTTGATCGATAATAATGAAACAATTTTTAATTAAAATATAAAATTAAAGTTGATTATTTCCTACAAGATGGTTATCTAAAATTTCCTTCAATATGGTACTTTGCATATTGTTTAATATACTTTAAAAATTATTTAGCATAAATAATTTTATTATAAAATAAAATATAATTAAAATTAATAAACGTGTTTTTTATTTTTATGTTGCCAAACAGTCTACTGTATGAACCACTTTTTAAAAGGTTGTTTTTTTAATTGACAGCCAAACAGTCAACTGACTTTTAAGAAAAGCTCTTCTCAGAAAAGCTCTACTGATAAAAACTCTACTGATAAAAGCTCAACCAAACGGACCCTAACATTGGCTTAGCTGATGTTAATGCGGTAACATGGCAGTCTTCCCAGCAAAGGAGATCATTCAACCAACGGTGGTAGATCCTACCAGCTTTAGCGTGTGGAAGGAGAGGCATTTGAAATATGGTCTAGAAAATGGGCTTCCTTGTACCCAGAGGGTGACCCATCAAGAAAATTGCTTGAAGAGGTGAGTGTGCGTAATTTTCGCTATTCCCATAGCCATAAATATCCACTTTTGCAACCTTAACGGCATGATGTTGACATTTTACAGGTCCAAGAAAGCTACTTTTTGGTCAGTTTGGTAGATAACGATTATGTCAACGGCAACATATTTGCTGTTTTTGCGGATTTATGAAGCTAGCTCTTCCATTTGATAAGAGCTAATTGAACCCAATGTTGCCTGTATTCCTAGGTTGAATCATAGATCATTTTCATTAGAAAAAAATTGGTTTACAAGTCATATGTTCTTATTTGGTACGTAACGTAATGCAACAATTGCATTGGGATCTTGATGCCCTCTTATCGCTCCTTTTTGTGTTATTTGCTGCTGTTTCTACTGCCAATTCCTCCTACGATAGGTTTTCTTTGTTTCTCCCAAGTGTTAAAAGAGATATCATGGGAAAGGAAAATCAATATGCCCCATAAAAGGAGCTAAATATCATCCCGTATTCCCTTCTCTATTTAGAAAACAGATATGTTGGTAGAAAGTTTAATAGCCAGCTTCCTTTATGTTTTTCCAGGCGTGTATTTGCAGTTTTCTTTAGTATGCCATTTCATTTGAAAGAATTTATTTAATACTTAGGAACACAATGCTAACAAAATGCGATCGTTGCTCATACTTTTCTGCTTTCAGAAATGTTGGAATCTGTCTAGTTTCACCAATTTCAGATATTTAGAAAAGTAACAAGATGTAGTTGATGCTACTCTCTTGATTTCAAGCCTGAGATTACTATATTTATATATAATATATCCTCCAATTAGCCTCTCAATTTGTACATACCTGCACAAGATGGGTTAAGTGCACGATAATAAAACATTATATTCTCGCTACCAAAACTAACTTTGTTTGCCTTTCTTGATCAGCTTTAGTAGGAAATCTTGTGCGGATTATTAAGGGAAAAAGAGAACAGGAGTGCTTGTTCTGTTTTTTTAGCCATTACACAACTTCACTAAAAGATATTCAACACCATAAAAAACGTAAGAAAGCATAAAATAAGCATTGGATTGTCTTGTTGTATTACATTAAACATAATAATCATCACAACCCTAATAGTCATCTCCTCTTGATATAACCTCTTTGCAGGTTGGACGTAGTAAGATGGTATGCTCAAATTGGGATACATAGCTTCCCTTAACATCACATAGAGGGGGGTATGGCTGCCAAAGAAAATGAACAAGTTGCTGTAACAAACCAAAGGCAAAAGGATGCAATTCATTCTTAAACTACTGATCAGGATAATAGCTCCTAGCCTCTTCAATTAAAAGCAACTCAACCAGCATAGTTCAAACTGTGAACTTCAGGACATAGGACCGGTCAGAATTCTATGTTGAACAGATAAGTGAAAAAAATATGAGAGATGCATGACTTCAGGACTATTTCCAATGCAGGATAAGATAAAACCCACCGTTTGAGATTATCAGTATCCTCACCAAAAGTTAATCCAAGAAACTAGTACAAGTTGTATTATAAAAATAGGAAATTAGTACAAGAGTTTATTACTAGAGTTAATTGTTTCCATACCTGAACAATGCCAGTATCACATAAGTTCTTCAACGCCATCAAATATTTAGTCTCCCCTAATCGATCTAGATACCGTCTGCAAAAGGCCAATGTGGAGAAGTTCTTGTTGATTGTTGCTAGCAGTTGCTTTGCCCTTGGCAACCTCAGAGGGATATGGCCAACATCAAAATTTTTCATGTAATGACTGCACTCTAGATCTTCTCTCACGTATCCCTTGCCTAAACAGAACAAGTGGCAGCTAAGTACATTCTAGGTAAAAATGCTCGACAATAGCCATCTTTACAAAGAAAGTGTAATTACCAGTCGAACGAAACAACCATTACCTGTTGATGCAAATGTTTCAATTGCAAAAAATTCACCTTCCTCCATTTTTGTCTGCTCCCCGCCTTTAACTATAGGAACAGATTTTCCAGCATGGATCTGATAGCGGCCAATACTATGTCCGTTTAAGTTTCGGATACTTTTAACTGCCAACCAAAAGGCAAGTCAATGAAACATGCAGAACAAAGGCTATATTGTGCAAGTTTGTGATGCTATCAAGAGAAAATCATTATTCAATAAGGAAATAAGACAAGCCTTCAGAAGTGCATGTTTCGAAACATATATGCAAGACAAAAGAATGCCCCTTCTCCTTCAAACACAACTCAAACAACTTAGTGACATTGCAGGTACATATTTTGTCAACCCTTGAGGGAAAGAATTAAATTTGATTAAGCTTCAGAAGGAAAAATCCTTCCGCTACCAAAAACATATTAACATTTCCACTGAACATAGCTGAACAATTAAAGGAGGGAGAGCTACATAACAGTGCAGGAAAAAAGCTAAATCATCAATAGGAATGCAAACCACGATGATTGGCTTGGAGGAGGAAGTTGATCTTCAACTCAAGCCCTATGGTCTCAAGACACCGGGAAAGAAAATATACCAATAGGTCATTTATAAGAATGATATAAAACTCCCAATAAGTATAAAACAGTACTGTTTTGTAACATAACACTTAAAAGGTTCTTATGAATGTGAAGTGAATTATGAAGAGCACGAAGAGCTTTACGGACATTTTGACATAGTTGACTGCATTGGCACTCGTAACAGCTATAAACAATAATATTGGATTCTGGTAGCAACTATCATTCATCTAAATTGGAAGAAGGTTGACACATAACACAGTTCACAATCATGAAACAAACAACTAGCTATGCAGCCCAAGATCGAATGGAGTTGAACTTAAATAAAAACATGTATGGACTGAAGTAGGAACCAACACTAAATATTGGACAAACACAAACAATACATGTATACGATGAAAAGGCTGTTAACACAGTACCAGGATACACTTTTCCATTAATTTCAACCTCATAAGATTCCATGACCTCTTGGATGGCGGCACCAACATCACAAAGACGCACATCAATTCCAGATTCCTAAGCAATAAAAGGATAATCACTGAATTGTCATTTTGGTCAACCCATGATGCGTGAAAAGCATTTTAGAGGAGGTAACGTTCCAGTGACAGTAAGGAAATTTTTAACACCAATAATTTGTACCGGAGTATCACATAAAACATATATGAATTAGTATAAATTGGTGCATTTTCTAAATACCACATATCTTCAACCGAAGAACTTAAAATAAAAAATGTTTAGAAAACATCAGAAAAGAGTAGTGAATGGAGAGTGAGAGTAGGTGGTTTGGCTTTCAATTATGATTGCAATGCTAGATATTTATGCAGCTCATCCACTGTTTAAGATCCCGGCAGAAGTGCATAAAGGATATAACTCGTTGCATGCAAAGATATGCATACAATTATAAATAAAAAATTTCCTTACTTCATAACCATTACAAATCCTACTTGGGAAATCTCCTAGCTAATCCCAAAACCAATTTTAAGAAAAAATACAACTCCCCAAGAAAAGTACAGTCAAATTATACCTACAAAAGTCAGCCATAAGATGAAATCACCTTCACCCACGAAGAGTCAAGTGGTAAAACTAGGAATTCGATGCAAGCCTTCCTTTACAAAAGGTCACATCCAAATGATAATAGGAAGATAGAATAGCTGAATAGGATTAAAAGTTCAACACCTTAATACCGGTATTAGTTGCTTCCCGTGACGCTGCAAGCAGTGGATCAAACATAGGATTGAAAGCCACAGTGAAAGCACAGTCCACAATGTAACCTGTAAATTGAATTGGCACCCATTTCTGATAAGGTTCCCAACCAAAAAATATACCAGCATATTTCCTAAAAGTTCAATCAACAAATCCAACATTTGTTAAAAGAGTCACTACCATCAATATGGGTTCCAAAATCCAACTTCATCACATCATCATATTGAAGAACAGTCTTATCCCCACTATTTGGGGTCCAATGTGCAGCAACCCTGATAACAGGAATGAGTTTTCGATGAAAATGAAGCAACACAATCAAGAGGATTAGGATTCATAAAACCCTCCAAAGATGAACGTAGCATTTACCAGTTAAGAGAGCATCCAGTAGGGAAAGCAATGCCTGCTTGCAAACCATTTTCTGATATTAGCTTACGGACTGTGTTCTCCAAGGTCTCACAAAGGTCAGTCATTAACATTCCAGGCTTCATAATGCTTCTCATGTACTTCCTCACCTGACACAAGCAGGAAATTTTATTAGATGACATAATTCATCAAGCAGCAGAACAGCCATTGCATCAAACCATTACCAACCTGCCGATGAACTTCTGCCGCTTGGCGAACTGAATTGTACATCGGTTTTTCAAGACGTTCCAACACTCTCTTCTCTTCAGAAGTAGTCCTCCATAAATTACTGAAAATTTTCAAGGAAATTGTCGGCATAAGCATTGACAAAATCTGAGGCAGCACATATTGAAAGGTATACACTAATAGACAGAAAGATAGATGCTACACTGAAACCCTCAAAATGTGAACTACTTGTTTAACCTGCATTGCATTGTACAACATCAATTAATGACCAGAAATATATTTATATCACGAGGAATATTGATCTTCTCTTAACACACGGTTTTTCAAGAAGCACCAGAACTCAAGTGAACAAAGAGGACATCATTTTGACACAAAAGAAAAGTAACAGAAAGAAGTAATGATAATGCAGCAGTATCATTATCCACGCATTGGACCAAAGTTAAAGAGCTTATACTTACTCATCTTTGTATTGTTGAATTTCACCTTCAGGAAAGTCCCCAGAAGGAAAAAGTTCCTTAACAGGAATAGAGGGTGGATCAGTTTGCTGAGGCAATTCTTTCTTCTTCCTGCA
This sequence comes from Erythroxylum tenue, assembly GCA_027568955.1. Taxonomy (NCBI): domain Eukaryota; kingdom Viridiplantae; phylum Streptophyta; class Magnoliopsida; order Malpighiales; family Erythroxylaceae; genus Erythroxylum; species Erythroxylum tenue. Next base: position 12,737,722 of record JAOSBM010000001.1, read on the forward strand.
GATGATTGTAAGAGAGACATCATTGACTAAAGACTGAATGATGTGTAATGATTGGAATATCTATCCCAGAAAGAAGTTCTCACTTGCTTTTATTTTTCTTCTTTTTCTTCTTTGACACTTCTGGAAGAAAAAATTAAATATAAAGTGCATATATTAGTGCTAAAATTACTAAATAACTCCATTATAGCAAGTCAAATGCCATTAATGCTTGCAGATCTCAATTAATTGTGAAATAGCAGAAGGAACCACCTTTGTTTTCATCATCATCCTTCTGCATGCCAGAGGAAACTTCTGATGAATCATCATTCTCATTGCTAATTGAAGGTTCTTCCTCCCCATTTTCTTCTTCTGTCCCATTTTGTTTACCAGGGACTTGTGCATTCAACTTTTCTTCTTCCATTGATAGAGAACTGTTTGCAACAGAAAAAATGCCTATGGTCGTAAGCGTTCAAATACAGACTTACACATGAAATGAGTATGGAAGCTTTGAATCAGCTCATCAAATGTAACATTGTGATAATTAACTAACAACGATGATGTTAAAAGAAAATTTTTAAAAAAGTAAAAAAAAATCGAACTTATCCCGAAAGAAAAATGGAAGTTTTCAGTAAACTTAAGGAATTTCTCTCCGTTCTCTACTTGTTTTCTAATACAAACTAAAAAAATACCAATTCCAGGCAATTTTGATCAATAAAGTTACAGTATTTCAACTAATTTTCTGATTCCAAAGAGCTACATAACGAAACAAAACAAAGAGAACACCTAACTAGAAGACAATACACAAAGAGAAAGCGAGCAGAGAAACGAAGCCCTGTCAGAGTACAAAACAATCAAACAAAGGAAATCAAAGAGATCAGGGGGAGGAAAAAGGACATATTGAGTGCGGTGTTTTACCTGGAAAAAGCTAACGAAGCCAAGAAAAGTCAAGAAAAAGGAAATTTCTTCTCCAAATTTCAGTCTCTCTTCTCCTCCCTATTGCGAGCAGAGTCAGCCGAAAAAACCCTTCGTCACATTTTACGAACAACAACAGCCCAGCTGCAGGAGCCCATCCACCATAAAGTTAAAGAGCCCATTTCACCTTTGTTTCTTCTAGATTTTGGACTTTGAAAATCAAAGCCCGCTAGCCATTGAACCTTCCATCTCGGAATCACAAAATGACGACAATCCTTTCCCCGCAAACAAAGATCATTTCTTCGTCACATTTTATTTTTACTATTTATAATAAAATAAAATATGAAACTATCCTCTTTCATTCGATTTCATTATAAAAGCTTTTCGTAGATTAAATCTTTTGCTGAAAAATTCCCAAACCGACTTAGTTTATAGTGGTTGTAGTTGCTACGTTCTCTTTATTTTACAATACTGCATTCACTAGGTAATCCAAATTGAAAGTATGAAAAGGGTTTGTTCCATTTTTCAATGATATAGTCAATGGAATTGCTGTGTGTAATTTTCCAGAGAAGAAGCAGCTTTGTTGATTTGAACCAGTTTGCTTAAATCTAATTGGAATCTGAATGCCTGCTACTGGAGTTCAAGTTAAAGAGTTTGATTGAGCTAAAAGATGGATTGTTTTACTGTCTTTCCATGATGTACTCATTTGGCTTTTTTAGTGTGGTTACTCTTCAATATTCTGCTTTCCAGTAAAGAGACTTTTCAGTTCCAAACAAAAAGAAAGCTGCAAAATGGAGAAACTGAAATCTTTGATTCCAAACAATCTTAAACGGTTGGTGGCAGATAGCAGTCCTGATGATCTTCCTTCAACATCGTCTTCTCTTCTTGACTTCATCCTCAATTTGCCACAATTCCAGGAAGTTAATATCGCCTAGTAATCTTTTTAAATTTTCTTTTCTATGTAGAGGGTGAAACCTGTGGTTTTTGAAATCTTATCCTTAATATGGCCCCTTGCCTCATTATGAACCTTTTGGGTATTTTTAGATGATTAAAGATCTGACAGATCCAGAAACTGCTCTTTGTACAAAGAGTAAGGATGCTGCTTTGGAATCAAAACAAAAGGGCAACCAAAACTTTTCAAGTGGAGATTATAAGACAGCTTTGCATTGCTATTCTCAGGTACTTCTTTAGGTCGTTTTCATTTTCTTTTCAGTTTAGCAAACTTCATCTTTTACAGTTGTCTATGGACCTTATTACATTATGCACATATGGACCTTCCTTATTATGTTTTACATCTGCAAATTTGCTTTTTCCCTAGGGTTAACCATGACTAGGTTACTTCACAAAATCAAGAAAATCTTTCTATGAGGGCTTAAAGAAATTATTTTTGTGGGCAATTAATAATTCAAAACTGGAAATATGTGAAAATGGAATTTAGATTACAATATATTCTGCTCAAACTTTTACCAATTCTCTGTTCGATGGATTGACCACTGTTGTTTTCAGCTCTTAACTGTTTGCCCTGTAATCTCGAGAAAACATGCATTATTATTGGATAATTATTATGACCAATTGTGGTACATTCTGAGCACTGGTATAAAGGGGATGAGGCTGTGAATTAAATTAGGAGTAAACAAAATACCTCCTAAAAATTAACAAGAGAAAGATCTTTTTACTGATCAACATGGGATGATCACCAGGAGGCTATTCAATCCTTGTTAGTTATCGTTTGTTTGCAGACAAGGTAAAGTTTAACCTTGCTTTCTCTTCTTTACATTGCCACTCAACCAATCAAGATAGGCACTACGTGTAGCTCCAATTTCTGCTGCTGATATGGACAAGAATCTGGTTGCAACACTGTATCTAAACCGGGCTTCTTCACTGCATGTGAGTTTTTCGTTTTTCCTTACCTTCTCAGAAAGGAGACAGCTTTTGTTTTCTTCCATTATTATTTCTATTTTTCTTTTTCTTTTTTATTTGGTGGGTGGGGAGGGTGTAGGGCGAATGAGAATAAATTCCGGCTAATTCTATGACTATCTACAGGTATAACTGTTGGTATAGAGACCATATGTTTTTGAATTTGTTATAAAAAAACATAATGGAATGTGCTATGTTGAGTCATTTTGTAGCACTGGGTTTACTGTGGACTCTAAATCAAAATATTTGTGTGTTTCTCTAGAAAATAGGTCTCCTAACAGAGTGTCTTCGAGATTGCAGCCGGGCCATTCAAATTTCTCCAAACTATTCAAAGGTGATATATGATCTTTTCTTGTTCTAATTTTGCTATTTCTCCCCTTATACTTCTGGCAGGTTTTTGCCTTTTGTGTTGCTAGATTTGTACTTTCATCTGATTGCCACTATTCATTAAAATCTAGTCCAGGGAAAAGACGCTTCCAATCCCCCTGAAATTTCATGATGGCAATGATTTATCTTAATTTTGGAGACAAACAAAAAAGGAAAAAGAAAAGGGGATTGGGGTAAAACCTCGCTTTCAATTCCCTAATCTTTACTGATAGATCTGCTCCAAACTTGCATTAATTATGTTATCTCTCATCCCTATGTCTGTTTCACAAATTTTAAAGAGCATTTTCTGTTGCTAGTATTATGATGTGAACTAGCTTGTGCCCTCTCCAGAGTGTCTTACTTCTACTTTGCAGGCATGGTACAGAAGGGGAAAGGCCAATGCTGCTTTAGGAGATCATAAAAATGCAGTCCATGATATGAACATGGCTAAAAGTTTTGAGTCATCATTGAGTGGAAAGAGGCAGATAGAAAGTGAGCTAAAGATTATTTTGCAAAAATATCAGTGCACAAGCAATAAGCAAGTTCAGCTTGGTGAGGACAATTTGAGAAGTTTTGGTAAGAGACTATCATTACCATTCTTCTTCTTTCCTTACATCCTGGTATAGAATATTTTGAAGTTAGGCTCGAGCATTTTGTTCCCTAAATAAAAACCACCCTCTGTTTATTGTAATTTTTTGCTCATTTTAATCCCTATTTTAGTTCTTGTTATTCTCTAACCCTATTCCATTTCTGATATGGCTTATAATCTCATCCTCTGCTTTCAAGAGTTTAGGATTGTATGATCTTGGTATGATTTTAATGAAAGTAGGCATCTGTATCTGCTTTACACTGCCAAGATGTAAATTCGAAATGAATGATCTATCGATATTTTTTGACAGATGACTTGCAGCAAAAAAAGTTAGTACGTGTTACCACGCCAGGTAAAGGAAGGGGCATTGCTTCCTGCAGTGATATTCCTCCAGCGTCCTTGATTCATATGGAAGAACCTTACGTTTTGGTATGACCATCACCATGTCTTGTTTGTTATGTAAATGCTCTTTTACTTGGTAGATTTTCCATGTGTAGTTTTCAAATATGCTTTTACTGCATACTTATGTTGAAAAATCTTTTGTGATCAAGATCCAAGCTGCATAAAGTTAGAGTTTTAGCCGCTGCATGTAGATAAGGCCTTTTTACCAGTTCACCTAAGGGCACAGTCATCTGAACCACTGTATATTATACTCTTTCGTGAACAGATCATTTATGAACAACAACAATAAAAATCTTTCTTAGCTGAAGGTTTTGCATAGACTCATTTTCATTGGGCCTTGTGCTGATTTGGGTTGGATAACTTGAAGAGTGACAATCTCTCTGTGTGCAGATTGTTATCATCAGGATGCTCTTTATGAGGGCTACTCTTGCATTAGTCATCATTCACAATACTTTATAGCTGCTATCTTGATGCATCTGCATGCATTTGTGCAATGAGGAGCATAGATTGGCTTAGCTTTCTCATTTACAGATGATATTGAAGAGTTGCCGTGAGACACATTGTCATTACTGCTTAAATGAACTGCCAGCTGATGTGGTCCCTTGTACATCTTGTTCTATACCACTATACTGCTCAGAGCGTTGCCAACTGCAAGCTGGAGGCGAGACACTCAGTAGCTATCAAAAGAGAGATGGAAGTGATGGCAGTCAAAACTACAATCTTAGAGAGTCGATTGTGGAGGATGTCTTATGCAGTTTTTCCAACTTTGATGATAAATGCTTTCCAGAACATAGGCACGAATGTTTAGGAGTGAACTGGCCTGCAATTTTGCCAACTGATATAGTTTTGGCTGGTCGAATAATTGCAAAATTTGTATATCAAAATAGAGTTGACAAGGAGCCTAACCTTCGAAGGATTCTAGTATATTTTGTAACCACTTTTTATGAGTTGCTTCACAGCTTTCTGTGTGAGGATTTGACATTCTAGCCTGTGGTCTTTCAGGATCTTTCTCACAGTTATTCACAAATCAGTCCTGAAGGCAAATTGGAATTACATATATATGCCATTGTGTTGGTATACTGTCTTCAATGTTCTCTTGGGCTTGTTCTTCCAATAAATGGAGTCTCAACATCAGAGGTTGGACCCACCTTTCTCTCTTTGGTGTGCATGTGGGGTTTTGCATGCAATCATTTTATGATATACTTCTTTTGCTTATTGGCGTCTATATCATTCCAATAGCTTTAAATTGTTTAAGTTGTTCATTTATTTAAAAATATTTTCCACTTATTCACATCCTTATATTAGTGATTTGTCATTGTTTGTTCCTTCTTAGTTATTCATGAAGACAAGCATTGAAACACAATATCAATCTCATTATTGCTACTTGATCTCCATCTGTCTTGAGGTCTATTGATTTTCTGCTTGTAGATTGTCATCCTTCTATCTCAAATCAAGGTGAATAGTATGGCAGTTGTACGCATGAGATCTGCTAATGTGCTAGGCTCATCAGATCAATGGGGTTCTTATGTTCCAATAAGAGATGCATCAACTTATAATGTGGAACAGGTTCATGTTTATGCTACAATTTCTTTCCTTTGATTAGCTTAGTCACCATGTGGATTTGTTGATTCCACACTTACCAAACACATTTAATCTGTGTTGGCTTTTTCATCAGAAAGTGCTTTTTCTGCCAATGTAAATAAGTTTATTCATTCATCTAACTTGGATTGATTACTCTTTTCTAGGTCAAAGTGGGTCAAGCTATTTATTCTGTTGGTAGTTTATTCAATCATTCTTGCCGGCCAAATATTCATGCTTATTTCCTCTCACGCACTCTCTTCATACGAACAACAGAACTCGTTGAAACATGCTGTCCTCTTGAATTATCATATGGCCCTCAGGTATTCCTAGTTTTAACATTAAAATCATAACTAGATTGCTTGATGTGAATATGTGATGTTCATTCATTCATCAAAAGAGTACACATGGCTGCACTACACTGTTATAGGAGGGACAACATGGAAGTAAAAGAATTGTCATGTTATACGTTTCTACTGCTGGTGCTAGCAAGTCTAATGCATGGATATTTGAAATAGTAAAATCCTGTTCTGTTGAACAGGTTGGGCAGTTTGACTGCAAAGAGCGTGTTAAATTTCTGGAAGATAAGTATTCATTCCGATGCCAGTGCCCTGGATGTTCAGAGCTAAATATGCCTGACCTTGTTCTAAATGCTTTTCACTGTGCCCATCCTAATTGCTGTGGTGTAGTTTTGGACGGTTGTAACATCGGTTTTGAAATGAGCAAGTTTAAGAATTTCGTAGCTCAAAACTTGGGGAGACCTCAGTTGCAGGTATTGCTTCTGCACCATCTTTGAAACTCGGGCATGCTGTTGATATGATGATGCTGTTGCATCCCAGGAAGTTTTGGTTGAGGAGGCAATGATTTAGCAGTTAATTGGGATTGTTGCATGAATCTTGACAATTTCCAGATGACACTACATTCTTAACTCAGGTTTATAGTCCTGCTTCTTCCTAAATTTGTTGATCTTACCAGGTTGACAAGCTTAGTAACATTAATATCAATGATTTGGCTGCCCGTGTTCTTGAGCAAGACAGTGCTTACCTTTGCGTTAGTCCTGAGTATTGTTTGAAGTGTGGTCTTCATTGTGATTTAATAGCTTCTGAGGAAGCTGCAAACAAAACTCAGGTTTATTTTCAAAGGTATATGATATCTCCAAACCTTACATTTGACATTTGAGTACAAAATCTATACGTTCTGCAAAAAGAGCAACACTTTTTGAACTTGGGAATTTACCTTGATTATAATGCACAAGTGCTTAATTCATGGCAGGTTGCAAGATGCAATGTTGTCCAAGGAAATTTCGAGCTCTGTCCTTTCAGATGCTTTAAGAGCTCTTGCTGTTCTAAGATCAGTATTAAATGCTTATAACAAACGCATTGCAGAGGTGAGATGATTACAGCAAGGAACTCTGTGATAGAACTCTCAAATCTGAGAGGTTTTGCACTGAATATTATTGCTGAAATAGATGAACCTCTGTCCAGTAACTA
>JAOSBM010000001.1:12750380-12763644 GCA_027568955.1 Erythroxylum tenue
GTTAGAAACAACAAAACCTTGAGGTTGCGAGTTCGAATCGCAACCAAAGAGGACAATACTGATTAAGGTTGTGGTTGTGGGGGTATAGGAGATGGGCTGGGCCCCGGTACCGAATCCCGAACCCAACATTAACATCATATTCATTTACCTAAAGCACTTGTATAGATACATTGATAATTAGTAATCAACCAAAATTGCAACTATCATTAAGTATTCCTTCATGAAAATTTTTGCTATTTTCAAATATCAGTAGGATTTATTTAACAAAACACCACTTTTTTTTTTAATTTTCTTTAACATTAACCTAATCTTTTGACGTGAAGGCAAACACCTTGTCATGAATGTCTTCCCGTTACTTAACTAGGCTGTGTTTTATTAATTAGCTTGGTTGGAATGTCGTTTCAGACTTTTGACGTGAGACAAACATTTTGTCGTGAATGCCTCCCGTTGTTTAGCCATATCGTACTCGCAACTGGCTACTAGCTTTATTCATAACCTAATATTTGTTTCAAAAGGGTTAGCAAAATAGTTATTCATTTAATAGACATACAATTTTTTTTTCTCATTTCACATAACCTACCTCATTTCGTTTAGTCAATTATCCTCATGAAAGACTACTAATGATACTAACATATTCAATAGACTTATAATTATAAATGTATGTAATAAATTTCCTAAGATGAACAAATTGACATCATGTCCTAATTAACATACATATTTAACAAAAGATACTTAAAACATAAAAAGTACAAGTCAATATACCTTTACAAATTCAATGACTATGTTCAAGACTAAAATACTTCCATCAAGTTATTGCCATTGACACAATTCACACATATGCAACATATGTTTACACCATGTCAACCTAATAAAAAACTAACAATATGGTATGCAAAATTCACACTCATGACACGCCAATGCAAAATCCTCCTCACACTTAAACAACACATTGTTCTCAATGTGAGAAAAATAAAACAACAACAAAAAAATGACAAGAAAAGAACAAAAAAAAAGGTTAAGAGCACAAAATCAGGAGATTGAGGTGGTGATGGTGTTGGTGACGAAATGTGGAGAAACTTTCGGCCATAAAATTCCAGCAATTCTTTCTCTACAAAACAAAAATAAAAATAACAAAATACTAATAAAATAAAATAAAACAAAACAAATAAAACTTATTCTAATTATTGGGTTGCCTCCTAATTAGTGTTTAGTTAACGTCATTAGCTTGACGTGCTCTTCCTTTCACACTTAACCTAGGTCAATTATGAGTGGCTTGCTTCCACTTATGTTGCTCAGTTTCAGTTTAACAGCCTGTAAATAAGTTACATATTGCAAGATAATCAAAAGGACATAATTAATCAAATCAAGAAAACCAATTAAGTTCAATAATGCCCTTTTAAGTAACAAACTATCAATGAAATAGGGAATAACAAAAATTCCTGAATCTTCTATCGTACCCAGCAGCTTGTCCTATAAGAGGGTGAGTTGTGCTTTTTCTTCCTTATTCACCCTCATCTCCTCTTCTGCTTTCACTTCATGAACAAAGACTTTCATATCTTCTTCAACTTCTACGTCTGTTCGCATCTGTTCTTCTTCCTCTCGCTCCTTTAAGGATTCAACCACATCAATTCTCCTGAATGAGTCACCCTCCTTCAGATTCTTTAATACCTTATTCATATTGAATATCACTTATTCATCTCCGATTTGAAGGATGAGATTGTCTTTGTGGACATCTACTAAGGCCTTTTTCGTGGTCAAAAATGGTATACCAAGAATTAGTGGACAAGTTTAATCCTCTTCAAAGTCTACCACGAAAAAATCCACAGGAATGAAAAACTTATCCACTTTTATATGCACGTCCTACACCAAGCCGAACGGTTTCTTTATTGATTGGTCCGCCAAATGAATGTTCATAGATGTTGGCTTCATATCTCTTAGCCACAGTTTCCTAAAAATCGACAAAGGCATAAGGTTTATACTTGCACCTAAGTCGCATAAACAATTTGAAGTCTTTAAACTACCAACTACACTGGGTATTGTAAAGTTCTTTGGATATGTAAACTGTGAGAGCATATGGTTGGTAATTAAGGAGTTGGAGGTTTCTGTTATGGCTACCGTTTGATTATCATCCTAAGTCCGCTTGGCAGATAATATATCTTTAAGGAACTTTACATACTTGGGCCTACGTTTCAACATTTCCACAAAAGATAAGTCATCTCTTTAGCTTTTCCACGAACTTTGTAAATGGTACATCTAATTCGTTCTTCTGATGTCTTTGTAGGAATGGTATTTCCGGTACGTAAGGTGGAGGAGGAATGTATGGAGGGTCTTCATTCTTGTCTTTGTCTTTTTTCTTCTTTTCTTAGTCTTCTACAAAGTGGGTTTTAGCTTGTCTTCCCAATGATTCTTTTAGCTCTTTCCCATTCCTGTAAGTGTAAGTCGACTTGTACACCTGTCCCGTTACACCTATCCCGGTTTAGTTCTCCGACCTCTGCGTGGATACCGTTAGAGACGATCTACGTTGATCGTTATGGTTTGATCTTTGTATAGACACATGGATCCTGGCTTTCGGGAAGGTCCCGGAACACAATTTTTTATTTTTCCGCACCGCCTGTATGTGATACAGGCACCGGGATTTTCCTACAATTCCTAAGTGTGATAGCTTTACATTACTCTCTTGGGTTTACTTCCATATTGCTCATAAAGTTTTCCACACTTCTCTTACAGAATTCCATGTAAAGCTGGCTCATTTGAACCTCTAGGTTATAAATAGAAGAAACATGATATTTTGTTACTTGCTCAAACTTTCCTTCCAGTCTCTTTTGAGCCTCTTCCATATTCATGAGTTTCTCTATGATCTTATCCAATTTAGAATCCCATGAACTGGACTCATCTTGTTGAAATTCTGGCAAGCCTTGAATTCCCATTTGAGTTTTTGCATTGTTAAACCAAAAGAAATCTTGGTGGTTCTGCCACCTCGGATTGTAAATGTTCTAATAAGGATGATTACTTTCTCGACCAAATTGTGCCTCATTAAAGTTTGCAATGGTCCTTTGCTCCTTATGATATGGTTACTCCATCATCGTTCCTTTTATCTCTTCTTGGCATTTAACTTTTCAGATTCTTCATTGTTTCCTTGTGATGTCCAAATCGATGTGTCTTCAACTTTATGCCCAAACTTCCCTTTTTTAAAAAAATCTCTTGTGATTGGGTACCACAACTACAAGATTTGGTGAAAATTCCTTAGAACAAAAGAATTCAACTAGTCCTAAGCTAATTCTTAGGCAACAACACCAAAAATTTGTTGAACAAGTTTTACCTCTAATAAACCCCCAATATCCTCAAGTATATGAATCTTAAACTTGTAGTATTAAAGGTGTCAATCCTACAAGGAAATAGTTAGAATTAAGTGAACCTAACTTTGTCTAAGGTATCAAGATATGAATTGAATGAAAATAAAATATAAAAAATTTAAAACAATTAAATAAAACTAAGCAAATTATCAAATAACAAATGAGCTACTACAAATATGTGAGGAACATCAAGGATGAGGCTTAGGATTCATTTTATCGTTATTTTGCTCCCTAACTGCTATTGATTCAATTTTGTGTTGATTCTAGATCTTCTAAGGGATTAACTACTCTTTCTCAAGACCTAATCAATTAACCCTAATTGATTACAAAATTTCAGATTTTACAACCTCTCGATTCACAAAATCTACCTAACGTTTTCAACTAGTTCTTAAGTGATCTATTGAATAATCTAGTTTTCACACAAGATCTCTCTTCGTATAATTACCAATTTGATATTTGGAAGAATTATTAGGTCACTAACTCTTATTACCTAACCTAATCAGATTACTTTCAACTCACTCTCTCGATATATTATCGAAGTATTAGGATTCCCAAACATCACAACACCAGAAATTGAATTGAAATCAACAACAATCAAGCCACAAAACAACTCAAGAACAAATCCAAATATGATAATTAGAGCATCCTAAACATGAATAACATATTCAAATCCAAGTCACACATCAAGTTCAATAAATAAACAAAGGAAGGAAAGAAAGAGCTTGATTTGAACTCAAACTTGAAATTTGAAATTTCTGGATTGCTCTTTTTGCTCCTCCTTGTTCTCTCACTTTGGAAGATGGTGGCTGCTCTTTTTAAGTGTTTTTTGTTCTTAAATGGTTCTTGAGGTTTCTAGGGTTTTCCCACTTAATTTGGTTCTAAAAATAACCCAAAAAAATTAAAATTACAAAAGAGTCACATGTTGAAAAAGCTGAAATTTGCTAAAATAGTTGTCTGCACTTTCTGCCACGATCGTTGCCTGCTTCCATACTTCCAATTCTTCTCTTTTCTTCAATTTCCTATTTTCATACACTCAAACACACATCAAACACCTCTTGAAACATAAAATTAAGATCCAAATAATGCTCAAAACCATATAAACACTTAGAATATAAACAAACACTAATAATAACATAATTTTAGGTTTATATACATGACAATCATCTATAAAAAATTCTCAAAAGTACACTTAAACATCTATCAAAACATAGTATAATTTACACCTATTATAAGTCATAGCTCCAATGGTGTCTTGAACCTAAAATGGACCAAAATATTTGAGTTGAAATTTCTGGTGGCCTTGGTGTGCAATAGTTTGTTTATAAGGCTAAAACTTGACCCAGACCCAATCTTTAATATAAAATTTCCTATCACTTCTACGTTTATCAGTCATGTTTTTCATTCAAATTTGAGTCTTCTTGAGATGGTGCTGTAATAATTTGATGGCAACCTCTTTTCTCTAAGGTAACAATCTACTGCCTCCATATTTAAGTCATGTGATAAATAAGGAATATGAATTGGTGGGGCATATCCATAAAGGGCCTCTAATAGAGTCATCTAGATGTTGGTATGATATGAAGTGTTGTACTAGTATTCAGCTAAGGAAATCCATTGAAACCATGCGTGAGGAAGATCACCAACCATACATCTAAGATAGGCTTCCAAACACTTGTTCACCACTTCAGTCTGTGGATGGTATGCAATTGATAATTGTAGCTCTACTCCTTGTAACTTTAACAATTCCTTCTAAAACCTGCTAATAAAGGTACCTCCTCTGTCATTGGTGATAGTTTACGACATACCATAGAGTTTGCAAATGTGATCCAGGAAGACCTATGCAATAGTTTGAACCAAGAAAGGGTGAGATAAACCAACAAAGTGGGTATATTTAGTTAATCTATCAACAACCACAAATATAGCAGATTTTCCCTATGACTTTGGGAGTCCCTCTATGAAATCCATGGTGATATTGGTGAAGATGTCGGCTGGTATGGGAAGAGGTTGAAATAGGCCTGGTGTAGATATATTCTCTGGTTTATATTTTTGACATGTGGAGCAATTTCTGAAATAGTTTATAACATCTTTCCATAACCCCTTCCAATAGACTACTGAAGCCACTCTTCTTGCAATCACAGTAACCCTTAAGTGCCCTCCAAGGGCTGAATCATGAAAAATGTCAATAGTTTAAGTTTCACGCTGGTGTCATTCCATACGACCAACTTGCCCTTTTTGGTGAGCTTTTATTGTTGCCAGAGATAACAAGGGTAAGTATCATAATTCTGCTCTTTTGCTGCAATAATATTTTGCAAGGAAGTATCAGTGATCTAAGTCTTCTCAATTGCTTGTAGTAATTCAGAAGGTAAATGGCCAAAGAGAGATTAAAGATTTTAGGATAAAGGAATCTTGATAAAGCATCAACTGCAAGGTTCTTCTTCCCCTTCTTGTAATGAATTTCATAGTCATATTGTATAAGCTTGGCTACCCAAGCCTACTGTGAAGGTGTTGTAATTCACTGGTCCAACAAGTATTTAAGGCTCTGAAGGTCAGTTTTAATGACAAAATGTTGATTAGCTATATAAGGCTCCCATTTTCTGATAAGATTGTCAACATTTCCTTTACATATATTGAGAGTAATTGATTTTATAGAGAGCGAGTTTTGTTGATGAATGCAATTGGATGCCCTTATTGTACAAGTACTGCTCCAATACCTGATCTTGAATTAAGCATCTGTTTCAATTAAAAATTCTTGAGTAGGGCCAAGTAAAGATAACATTGGTGCTATTATCATAGCCTCCTTAAGTTGATCAAATGCAATTTGAGCTTCATTTCCCCATTAGAAAGCATTCTTTTTTAGGAGTTCTGTTAAAGGTTTGGCAATTTGCCTATAACCTCTAACAATTCTTCTATAATAACTTATTAAGCCTAAAAACCCCCACAACTGTTTAATATTCTTTGGAATTGGCCATTCCTTAACTGCCTTGATTTTTTGCGGGTCAGTCACCACTCCTCTTGATGTAATTATATACCCAAGTTACTCAATCTGTGCGAATCCAAATGAACATTTACTCTTCTTAGCAAAGAGGCTATTGGCTCTCAATATATCCAAGACCAACTTAAGGTCCTGCAAATGCTCTAGTTTACTTATGTTATAAACCAATATATCATAAAAAAACTATCACAAATTTTCTCAAATAGGGTCTGAAAATGGTGTTCATTAGGTTTTGGAATGTGTAGGGGGCATTGGTCAAGCCAAAAGATATAACCAAGAATTCATAATACCCATCATGAGTCTTAAATGTAGTCTTCTTAATAGAATCAAGATGGATCCTAATTTGCCAATAACCAGACCTCAAATCGATTTTAGAAAACACTATTGCTCCTCCTAATTCATCAAGCAATTCTTCAATAACTGGAATGAGGTATTTATCCTTAATAGTAATGTTGTTCAAGGCCCTATAATTAATTCACATGCGCCAACTACCATGTTTCTTTTTTTACTAACACCACTGGACTAGAATATGAATTGGTGTTGGTTCTTATCACCCCCTTCTCAATCATCTCCTTAGTCATTCACTCCACTACATCCTTTTATAAACCCCCATGCCTATAGGGTCTCACATAAACAGGTTGAGCCCCTTCTTTAAGGACAATCTAATGATCATGAGTTCATGGAGGAGGAAGACCCTCTAGTTCTTTGAAAAGATCTCTATATTGCTCAAGTAATTCAATTATCTCCTTATATCTTTGACTTGTAACTCAAACAATTTTGCAAACATTCCCCTATTGACTACATAACTAACTTTGCAGAGGCTAGTTGATGAGTTTTGGTTAACAATTTATTGAGATGGGCATCATCAATGACTGTTAAAACTTTACTCTTCTCTCCTTGTAATACAAACTTCTATTCACCAATAAAGAAGGTCATTCTTTATTATCTGAAATTCCAATCAATATTTCCTAAAGTGGCTAATCATTGTGCACCCAAAATCAGATCGTAGTTAGTAAGGGGTAAAGTATAAACATAAGGTACAAAAGATTAACCCTACACTCTCCACTCAAAGCCTAAGCAAATTAAGATAGTGCAAGTCTTGTCCCTTAGCTATAGTAACCTTCACACCATTTACTGGTTGCAACTTACAATTCAACTTTTGAGTAGTGTCCTAACTCAAGAAGTTATGGGTACTTCATGAGTCAATGGGAATAAACAATTTCTTCTTCCTTTGCATTTTTACCAATCTCATAGTTTTGGATCCTGTGGCCCTATTCAGTGCGTGTAATAAAAGTTGCATTAAGTTATGTTCATCAATTTTAGGATCACCTTCCCCAAATATCTCTTCTTCCCTTTTCCCTGTATCTACATTTAGTTGTAACACAAAGGCTTGCTTCGTTTTACATTTATGATCATGAGCATATTTTTCATTGCACCAAAAACAGAGCCCCTTGGCTTGTTTTTCATTAAATTCCTTGTTGGTCATGGTTTTAGGGTTTTTGGTAGGATGCCAAGGTAATCTAGGAATGTTGGGTGTAGGTAGGTAAAAGGCATGTTTGAGTTTGGGTTTTATGATAATTTGAGGTATAAGAAGTTTGATTGAAATTACTGGAAGAGGCTTTGTATGTATTGGATGATGAATGGGGCTGGCTTGGGGTCTTAGTGTTTGGTTTAGGTTGGAATTTTATGGCAACTACAGTGATGTCTTGCAATTTGGCTAAGGAATATGCTTCAGCTAAGGTTTTGGGTTTAAACATTCTCACAACATTTCCAAGTTCATTAACAAGCCCAGATAAGAAGAAACTAATGGTCTGATATTCCCTTATCTTAATCAAGGGTACTTTTCATCAAATGCATCTAAGTAATCTTGCAAGGAATTTATCTACCTTAAATTTCTCAAATTAGCTTAATGCCTTCACATACTCATCCCATGACATAGGTGCGTCGTCTTTGGCTTTGATGAAGCTTTGGCGTCACTGAATGGCTTTACCATCCAAATGGATTGCTACAATCTTAACCTAGATCTCTCTTTGTGTGCCATCTACTTCAAAGAAGTATTTTTCCCGAAGAAGCCAATTACTAAACTCCTCACCATTAAATATGGGAAATTCAAGTTTGGTGGTTCTTCACATGGATGTTTGTTCTCCTCAGTTTTCCTTGAGGATTCCTCATCAACAAGTTCTGTTGTTTTGTTCTGAGCCAAAACCTCAGTGTGTTGAAGGCTTAAACCCTTAATCATTTTTTATCTCATTAATGGATTCCTTCAATAACTGTTGCTAGTGTCTTTCAGAATCCTATACCAATTGTACATCCTCACATTGTAATTCTTGATTTCTAGTGCCGTTAGCAATGGCCAGAGGACCACTTCTCTAATACTAAATGTTATGGACTAAACTAAAAAGGAAGAAATAAAATAGCAAAAGAAGAAAGAAGGACCGAGAAGGGAGACTAGAGTAAAGAAAAGAATATTTCATTGATGACATTCCAATCAATGCCTAAAACTTCTCAAGGCACGCTTAAATCACAACAGCTTCCTTTTCTATTACATCATCAATTATCATTCTGTTACAGAAAATCAAAAAATGACAAAGGACAAAAATAACAAATAAGCCAATTGTCTAGCTATTCTTACTAACTGCATAACAAACAAATGAAAGCTAATAATATAGAATTGTCAATACGCAGCATTGCGACTCTTTAATTCTTTAATACACAGTGTCGTCGTTTGAGTTCGTATTAGTAGACGAGCATTGATAAGTAATTTTCCAGTAAAGCACATCCAAATATGAACATAGTTAAATGGAGAGAAACACATACCTCAAGCCTTTCAGGTTGCTCTACCTAAGACATTTAGTTCACCTTTTCTTTAGGAGTTAGAAAATACAATTGAAGGAACTGAACCAACATTTTACCAATATTGTTCTCCTCCCTACCGATTACGTTCGCCTAGTCTCCTTAATTCTTTCTTATTAAGTTCATTCCAATCTCTTTCGATATATTTTTTCCTGCTAAGTTTGTCCTACACATATTTAAGTTTGGGATCTATAAGAATTTTGTTACTATTAGACATTTATTAATTATCAATTTTCAGAGTTAAGGCTAACAAAATTAAGATTTGATCATATATGAAAATAATAAAGTGACTTAATAAATGATTTAATTAAGTAGATCGAATTTCAGTTAAAAATAAGCATCTTATTAATATGAACTTAGATCTTATTGTGTATGCGATAAGAATGTCAAATAAAATTATTATAAATAACTACTTACTTAATTAAGTCATAGATATATATTTTTTAATCCATTAAGAGATGTGTGCACTAAGAAAGAAGCCAAAAATCTTATTAATATTATTTTAAAGTAATTTTTTTAAGGACGATCAAGAGTTTCAAGAACTTGTTCGAATATAGACAAGTTTACTCAACATCGTCAGCAACTTACACGAATAGTGAAAAGCAGTAAAACATGTGCATACCGTATTATCTCCATTTATTTAAGTTCATGGTCAATCTTATACTGATTAATAAACTTTTTGTTTAAGGTTTATGGTTGCACACACATATCATAAGAATCAAGGCACTTGCATGCGCGTTTGGAGTGTGCACCATATGTGTCATGCAGGTTTGGGTGTATCTCTGAGCATTTGATGCGTGAAGTGTATATGCACCACGCGTATGATTATAGATGTGTGGCACACACACTGCAGTTGAATTATTTGTATGTTAAGGGATATCTCCGATTTTGCATCTAATTATTTTACCTATAGGTGTTAACCTCATATGAAATTTTAAGATGTGTATAAAGACATTTGATGGTAGATAGCCACTGCTTAAGTAATCTATACACTTACATGTGGTAGAATCACAAAAGTTAATGGTGTGTACTCTGACAAATTTTATGTAAAGATCTTATCTTTATATATTTATATTTTATCCATAGGTGTTTTGGTATATATTTGATAAGATGGTTGTTACATATATCATCTATGACTTTTAGTGTCACTATTATCCTATAATTAAGTTAATTATAAACATAATCTATTTTGCAATCATTTTTATACATAATCTATTTTGTAGTCAATTTTGTCTCGTGTTACTATTAAAATGCTAATTGGTTTTAATTTCAAGAAGTGGAAATGATATTGAGTGTGCTTTGGAGATGACAGACACTGATATGTCCATGATTAAAGAAAAACCATCTATTTGCACACTTGTTACCATAAAAGTTGAAAAAGCAACCTGTGTAACTTAGGACAGATTGAATAAAATGAACTATTTGATCATCACGAGGTCTATACATAACCATAGTAGACTGCTATAAACAAATAGAGCAAAGAACTTTCCTAACAATGTTTCTCAAAGACAATGCTTCTTCCAATTTTGAATTTTGAACTCTTTAAAAGAAATTATATTCTATGAGATACATTAGGGTTTGAGGAGTGAGAGAATACATCATTAGGATGGTTCATTGTTCACCAAGATCAAAATACACTTCCCTTAGAGTTTGGTACTCTTGTTACCAGCTACAATTACTAAGATAAGGTTCGAGAAATTAATTCTTTGATTACCCATTATATAGCCAAAAAAGAAAAATTAAAGACCACTACACAAATAGCCTTAATAGTCATTAAATCAAAACCCAAATCCAAATTTAGAAAATTCAAAGGTAAATTTCCTAGAAATCCTAGCTTTACTTAAAGAATAAGGTTAGAGTATTGTTGAAAGGGGCCCTATAGATATCATAAAGAGTATTAGATGTTTCTTTTGTAAAAAAAGGGTCATAAAAATATAATTGTGAAGCATAAATCCTATAAAAAAATACAAACTATTAACTCATTCACTTATTTTGTTCATGAATCTAATGTTTCTATAGCTATAATAGATTCTTGATGGCTAGATAGTGGAGCTTTTAATTATATCTCTTCGATAATGCAAGTATTCATCAAGGAGACAATCGATTAAGATGAGTCTAAGATGGTTCGTAATAATAAAGAAGTTAATATAGATTTTGTAAGAATTACTTGTTTAAACCTTAAAACTGGTTTTAAACTTGTTTTGTACAACATATTCTATATATTGTCTTTTAGACAAAACTTGATCTCTATATTTGTTTTGGAGAAAAAGGCTATATTTTTGTAATTGAGAACTCTAGTGTATAGTTTTCTTTCGATCGAAACCTATTGGTACAACTTTTTTATTTTATGTTTTATATACAATTTATTTAAAATTTAATGAATATATGTTTCTTCATATATTGCTGAAAAGATTGTTAGTAAAAAACCTCTAGTAAAGGAAAAATCGTTCATATTGTGGCATGGGAGATTAGGTTACATATTTACAAAAAGAGTTGAAAGATTTATAAAGGAAAATATTATTTTAACTCTTAATTTTGATTACCTAGAATATATTGATTGTTGCAAAGGCAAGTTGACCAAAATAAAGAAAAAGAAGTCAATTCACTTTTTTTATCTTTTAAAAATTATTCGTATTGATTTATGAGATCCCCATTCACCTACTGTTTGTAATTCTATATTTTTTACTTTAATTAATAATTACTCTTATTATGGATATGTGTTCCTGAGTACAAAAAATTCTGAAGTTCTTAAAATGTTCAAAATCTTCAAAACTGAAGTTAAGAACCAATTAGAAAAATCAATCAAGATTGTCAGGTCTAATCAAGGAGGTGAGTATTATGGTAGAAAAGGTCTATTTTCTAATGTGGAATAGTTTCTCTATTATTATATCCAATAGTCCTGGATAGATTGGTATCGTCAAAATCACACTTTGAAGGATCTGATGAGGAGTATCCAAAGCAGGACTAACCATCCAAATTATCTTTAAGGAAAGGGCATTAAGATTGCCTTGTATATTCTTAACAGAGTCTCAAGCAAATCAGTATCAAAAGAACCTTTTGAAATGTGGAAATTATACTAGTGAAACAACTTTTGTCTTAGGTATTCATGTTCATCATAATAGATCTTGAAACTTATTGGGTCTCTTTTAAAGAGCATACATTAAGTATATGATACAAAGATTTCATATGAAAAATTATAAGCCTTATGCATCATTGATCTATTATAGAGAGAGATTATCTTTGGCTCAGTGTCAAAAGAATAAAATAGAAAGAGAGACCATGAAGAATGTTCCTTATTCTAGTTCAATTGCCAGTCGGATGTGTACCATGTTTGTATTAGAGTGAACATTGCATTTGTTGTTAGACTATTAGGTAGATATTTATCTAACTTAAATATAGACAATCGGAATGCAATTAAGTGAGCATTGAGATATCTTCAAAGAACAAAGGATTGTACATTGACATACAAGAAGATTGACAGATTATACATAGCTCAGATAAAAATCCTAACTTTGCTATGTGTTAGATGACAAAAATTTCACACTAGGTTACAACTTTATATTAGCAAATAGTGTCATTTCATTGAAAAGTGTCTAATACAAACTTATGATGCCTTAAACTATGCATGTAAAGTTTGTTGCATTTTATACGGTTGCTTAACTGATAGTTTGGTTGAGAAATTTGATTTATGACTTATGTGTGGTTGATTTAGTTATTAGATCTATCTAGTTATATTGTGATAATCTTTTTATAATATTATTCAGTAATAACAATGAGAATATCATAGAGTTTAAGCATTTAAAGGTTAAATATTTGACCATAACAAAAAGATGACATTATAGTAGAGCACATTTTAACTGTGCATGTAACACCCCACTCCCGCGTGACCCGAACCCGACATCATTGGTGATATCCGAGTTCGTGCCCCGCGAGGGTGGCGTACTACATCAGCCAGTCAGAAGAAACTCCGTCTAAATTTTTTTTCATTACACTCATGTGCGCGGAAAACAGTAGAGAATTTGAGCCCACGTTAAAAGAAAGCATTTTCAATTATTACAATCATTCAATA
>JAOSBM010000001.1:12773921-12796800 GCA_027568955.1 Erythroxylum tenue
CATTTAATGAGATTCGGCATGGACCAATCATACACTCGTTGGGTTTTACACGGTGAAAAGCCAGAATATAGATTTATGTCTAGGGTAGAAAGGCTTGATGATGCAAATGTAGACATTGATGGGATGGGGAATGATATTAATGAAATATGCAAACCTCAAAGATGCTGAGAAGATAATCTCGGATCGCTCGGCCTCGACATCGTTCGGCCAGGTTGCCAAGACGGGATCTTGGAACCAGGCGATGCCGAGAAGATAATCTCGGATCGCTCGGTCTTGACATCGTTCCGCCAGGTTGCCAAGACAGGATCTTGGAACCAGGAGATGCCGAGAAGATAATCTCGGATCGCTCGGCCTCGACATCCTTCGGCTAGGTTGCCAAGACAGGATCTTGGAACCAGGCGATGCCGAGAAGATAATCTCAGATCGCTCGAACTCGACATCGTTCGGTCAGGTTGCCAAAATAGGATCTTGGAACCAGGCGATGCCGAGAAGGTAATCTCGGATCGCTCGGCCTCGACATCATTCGGCTAGGTTGCCAAGACAGGATCTTGGAACCAAGCGATACCAAGAGCCAAAATCTTGGGTTGCTCGGCCTCATTATAGATCGACCAGGATGCCAAGATGTCAATCATGACTCTCTTAAACCTTGCGACTGATCGATGCGTACCAAATGAAATCGCTCGCTACCCACTATTTGAAAAAGCAATCCCTCATATGAAATTAATGACGGTCTAAGCTTCATTCGCAAAATCACGAAGATAACGAAGGATAAAAATAAGAATTTTTATTTCACATTTCTATTTCTGGTCAAAAGCCCGACCAGGTGAGCTTTGAAAAGTTCTACAGAGAAGGAGAAGAACCAGCAACTGGATTGGCAGGGGAGGAGGTCGACAAAACAGCCAAAACAGGGACGGGGTTCACTGGAGCAATCGGAGAGACATTCCCTTGAGTTCTCCACTCTTCCTCATCTAAACTAAGGTCCAGCATCTCATCCGGTAATGCCTCTCGTTCTTTCTCCGCTATCTCTTTTATCTCCTCAAGTGAAAGGCCAAGCTCGGAGGGAAGCATCGGCTCGGCATAATCCTCAAAGGAAGGACCATCCGAACCGTCAACGATGCAGACGCTATGGCAGTTCTTCAGGATGGAAAGAGCTAAATCGAAAGTGAATTCCAAGCACTCCTCATTTAAGTGATGCTCTTTCCATCGCTTGATTGCCTCAATCCTCTCCTATTTGATAGAGCTTCGTAGCTCCAACAATTCCCTCTCAGCCCTCAGTTTCTCTACCACTGCTTGTTGGCAGTCACGGATGGCCTCCGCACGGAGCTCCTCTTCCAGTTTGGTTGTAGATCTGGCTTTGAGGACTTGTTCCCTCATGTCCTCACATTCTTTAGCCACTCTGTTCTTCTCCTCCTCCCCCGAAGCGAGCTGAGCTCTCAAAACGCTCCCATCTTCCTCCCAAAGTTTCTTCTCCTCCTCCAAAGAAGAAAGTTGAGCTCACGCAAAGTCTCTCTCTTCCTTTACCTCCGAGAGTTCGGCCCTTAAAGTTTTAACATGGTCAAGAAGAGCGTGAATCTCCCGCTCCATCGATCCGGTCACTTCATCGAACCTCTCGAGACGCTGATGCACCTCAGAGGCGAACATCAAATCCCTTGCACAGCCGCGAACGAGATTGGCCACCAGCTCCTGGTCGTTTAATGTCTCCACAAACTTTTTGTCCTAAGGAGGGACAATATGCCAAGCGATGTGAAGAGCCACATCAGTATCCCTCAACGAGGCAGTCTTATCTAGACTGATCGCTGGCTCCCACTTCTTCCCCTTGCCCTTACCCGATCGGGCAACACGCTCTTCCCCCTTCTCCCTTTCCTTGCCTGGGCCTGATTGGCAAGGCGCCTCGTCCGACTGGCAGGATGATCGCTTAAGACTCCTAGCGGTCTTCTTCCTCTTCAGTGGTCGCACCACCTCCTCCCCCGACACCGCTCGATCCTCAATCTCCTGTTGAACAGGCGCTGGGGCAGGCTCGTCAGGGCGGAGTGCTGGAAGGGCCAGCAACGCAGTAGACTGGTCAGGCACCACCGGCTGAACGACGTCTGTGCTGACCTCTGCCTCCTTGGCTTGCTCCAGAAGACGAGGCCCTTTGCGCTGGCCTCTAGAAGATGAGGCGAAATCCTTGATTTTTACCATGGCTGCACGATTATAAAAACAGGTTAGAAACCGAAACCAATACTTATGAAGATAGCAAGAAATTAAACTACGCGGAGTCAACCAGGAGGGGCAGTTTCTCCTTCTAGCCCGCTAATCTGAGGTGGGGGATTAATTAGAAACGCATCGACCGATGCCCCACCACGATACCCCCGCATAAGGCTGTCGAAATCGTACCGACCGAGCTCCTTTTTTTGGTCAATCACCCCCCACTCCTCCCTAGTAAGGGACATATCTGAAACGTCATTCCACCGCTCGGCTAGAGGATATCTCCATTGCCTAGATTCAAAGGAATATCTCGGGGGCCTCACAAAGAAGTACTTTGTCTTCCATGCTTGGATTTTGGAAGCTGTTCTAGCAGGACGATAGCGCGCATCTCTATACTAGAGATGAAGGACCCCGGTCCCGGCACTTGAGCTTTGGTTCATTCTAAAAAAATGGCGCAGGATACCGATCGATGGGGGACACCCGAAATGATGGCATAGTAGAGCCAGACCGTTAATAAATCTCCAGCCGTTCGGAGGAAGTTGGCTCGGCCTCAATTGGTAGGCGCAGCATACCTCATCGATGATTGGGACATACGGAAGCTTCATACCACCGACCGAGAAAAATCTGTCGGAAATAACAAAATATCCTCCCGAGTTGCTATGAATCCGCTCGTTCTTGAAGGCCAGTTTGGGTCCCCAGGATGCAGGAATGTTATTTTTGATGACCGATCGGTTCAATTCCCTCTCGGTCATCGTCGATGGATCAGCCGGTGGCTTTTCAACAACTTGCCCGTCCTTCCGAGCACTCGCCCCACTTTCCTCATTTCCCGTTGCCTCCGGCGCTTCATTCCCGCCGGCCTTCGAAACCTACACTATTTGTTGGAACCCGATCTCCTGACCGGACCCCAATCGGAGAAAATTTCACTGAAAGATTGGGATCCAACATTATTTCTGCCGCTACCTCCAGCGGCCCAATAATTTGTAAAGCCCTCTCCCCGGCATCCCTAAATCTAGGCTCATCTCTAGGGCTAGTCGACGATATGGTTATTAAAAAGGAAACTTACAAGACGGGAAAAAGAAGGGACGTACCTAGTTTGGTGACTGAAGTTAAAAATGTAGACACGGTGGAAAGAAAATCCCGATGACTGCAAACAAAAAGACGAAGAATAGAGAAAGCAGAGATTGAAGAGCCAAACACGCAGGAAGCAAAGAAATGTGTTGATTCCGGGCATTCATAGAAAAAATTCGAACGAGCGCACCAATCAACGTTGGACGCGTGGAGAAATCCGAGCCGAAGAGGGACGCGTGGCACAATCTGAGCTGTGGCGAATGTTAGGGTTGCCAGAGACCCAAAGCGGCGCAACAGTTGAAAGGACGCGAACGTTAGGGCTGTCAGAGACCCAAAGGGGCGCGACTGTTGTAAAGACGCGCATGACAGTTACACAGCGATTAAAAAGACGCTTCATTTCAAAATTTAAAGATCCATCGGAGAATGCGCTCTGCAAGTAATGATTGAACTTAATGCTTTGATTAGGCGTTTATAATCGATCGGTCAGCCCAATCTTTACGATCGATCGGTCGGCTCTATCACCACGACCGATCGGTCATCTCTATCACCACGACCGATCGATCATCTCTATCACCACAATCGATCGGTCAGCCCAATTACTACGTTCGATTGGACGGGCCTATCACGAGCTGGCAGACAGACGAGCCGCACAATCTTTATGTACTCCTTCGACCCTTCTCCATGATCAGACCCGAGGAGTAGGGAGGCTTATGGTTAGGTTGGTCGTGCTAGGCCCAGATCCGGGCCCAGGTATAGACGGCCCATTCATAGATGATGGTTTCTCACTCATAAGGGAAGACCTAAACCTAGTAGGTATTTTTTCCTATATAAGTTTATTACCTCGTCATGAAAAAGGTACGTCTTTAGAGAACCCTAGTATTCTTTATTCCTAGCCACCAAACCCTCACAAAAAGATTAACTTAAGCGTCGGAGGGGCCCACCGGCAATCAACCCTCGGTGTGTCTTTACTATTTTGCAGGTAATTCTGAGCCAAAGTCAATAGTCCTCATGGATCCAAGCAACAGCGCTCAGCCCCATCAGACAGAACCAACATATTTCTTCAAAGATTAACGTTTTTTTTTCTCCCGTGTTCTTTTGATTGTATAACTTACATATCTTTTTAAGTATGCTTTTATTTATTTTAATTAACTAATCAATAATTGGTACCTGCATTTTATGGGGTTATAACTTTTTAACATTATGTTACTTGACCTCATAATATTTCTCTTAAAGCACCAGTTTTCAGTCCAATACATCCTAACCTTCCCTGCTTAATTACTAAGACGTGGCATCCACTTCAATTCAATAAGCTGAGCCAAGGCCCAAGGGCAATGCATCACCTGACGCCTAATTCCTTCGCCGGCCCCTCGATGTTTACATACGTACTGTTGAAGGAAGCAGGGGGATTTGGACTCTCTCAATCCTAACCACCTTGGATGCATTAGTGGCTTATTTACAGTTGGTCTCGGAGTTCCTTTTACTTCATATTTGGTGGTGATTCTGCTTGAGTCTTGTCTGCTGATTTTTTGAGTAGTGTGACTAGTTCGTTTTCGCAAGGTGTCTCTTGTTTCCTGCTAGTTTAGATCAGTTTGCTATTAAGAGCGTGCATATTGTGTCTTCGGAGACTCTTGTATAGAACTTTTATGTATATCTTTTCTTTCAATTATTAATTTATCTGATTTACCAAAATAAAAATTGCTGTCAGTGTCATAAAGCAAAATTTTAAATATATTCTCTAAGCTCTCTTAATAACCAAAAGAAAAGCAATATTATTGAGTAATATCGCCTAAGGTGATTCTCAATTAACTGCAATTTAATCTAATATTGTAAAATTAAGTCAAATGGGACATAATGGATAGCATATAAATGATAGAAGCGGTTATATAACTGACTACCTACAAACCCTCATATATCTATTGCATATATATACAACATCCAAGTTGATTTACATAATGTAGTGTTAAGAATGTAAAACTTAAAGCTAATCTTTTTATCATGCCTAAATATTATTTATTATTACTACTCAAAACCATATGTTATAAGATGTAGTCAAGCTACAGCGATTAAGTCGTGTTCTTCCTCAAGAACTAGCTTTGATTTTCTTCCTCTCTTCTTTCCAATCCGCGTGGAGTGCATAACATTCGTGAAACTTGTTCTACGCCCATCTGTATCCGTTGGGTTGTGAATTCATACCTAAAACCATTTTGATTAGAGTATAATGCTAGGGCCACTGAAGTGATCGCGGAATGCTTTAGTAATAGATGAGAGAATCTTACCTCAGCATTTTCTGTTTTACATTTTTGAAGTTCTTCTTGTGCACGGATAAGCCTACATATAGCAAAGCAGAAGTGTTATGAAGAAGGACCTGACAGGACCTTGTATAGAAATGACTCTGCGCACTGATTTTGAATGACTGAATTTATGCTTGGAAGCCTCTAAGTTTAATTTGGCGCAAAACGTTATCTTTCATATGAACTGAGGACAATCCATGACGACAGGTATAGTTCAAAACATACATGAACCAATTTTATGCTAGACAAATGCACAGTTATAATGGGAGACAAATGTACAATTGTACAATCCATGACGACAGGTATAAAGAACTTCTGATATGAAGTTCTCTACTAAAGTGAACTTAATTGCACGAGCTGCAATATTTTGAGAACCTAGTTAATGCAAGGACAAACTAATGCATCCATCATTACAATTACCTCCATTGCAAGTCTGTCACCTCATGTAGTAACTCCTTTTCCCTATCATGAGAAGCATCAAGCTGCAAATCCAACAAAAGTTTTAGCTTCAAACTTTTCATATCACCTCATTTTTTAAAGGCTTGTATACCATATATGCAACTCTTCTTCCCAGAAAGAAATTTTAACTTGTCATCGATAAATTTTCTAGTAATAAATGACATTACTAATAGCCGATCACTAGCATATACGGGGATGGAACCAATTTGTCTTTTTATTGACAAGAGAGAAGAAAAATAACATCGTTTCGGCAATAGCTCCCACTGCCTTAGAAAAACCGCCACTACCATAACTCATTAGTCTGTCCAAACGTACCAAGTAGAACACTCTTTAAGTAATATAGATAGCTCAATCATTACATACCAAAGATTTCTCTGTTGAAACTAATTGAGCCTGTTTTGATCCTCCATCACCGGCATGATTTGCTAAGTGCAATTGAAACAACAAAGGCAATAAATAAGATCAACCACATTAAATAAAAACAGCATTTCAAAGGGCATTAGTTGCTTGCACCTGAAAAGTCGCCACTCGAGATCAGCTTCATTATATTTAGAATACATTCCTGGGGAAGAAAGAAGCTAATGAATAAGTTAACGTCCCAAACAGCAAAAGTTAAAAATTATGCAGGTGCAACATACCCTTTGAACAACATTTGTCTGCAACACAGAAAGCAACAGCGGAAACAAAGAACCCACAGAAGGAACCACTGATGTGGCATCTAACTGTAAAGACATGCTTGGGTGTTGGGTGAACGCCTACATGAACCATAACATTTCCAGGAGAAATAATGCAGGTTGAACATGAGCACTGAAATATTTGTCCCCAATACAGAAAGCAACAACAGAAACAAAGAGCAAAGAGAAGGGGCTACTGATGTGGCTTCCGATTGTAAAGAAATGCCTGGATGTTGAGTGAGCACCTACAGAATCCACAGCAGAGACATTGCAGATTAAGATTCACAACCTCATTTTGAAGTGACACAGGCTATACACAAATTTTCGTACAAGTATGCAATTTGGCAGATATAAGATCAACAAAGTTGCAAATGAACCTCCCTGTGTCTGATTTTAAGGATACATGTATAGACATAACACATTAAGCATGCTATGTAAGAAAAATGCAGAAATTTTGTGCATGGGAGCAGAAATATTTGCATTTTCAAAACCCATGGTCTTGGGGCTGTTCAGTCATAAATTACCTATCTCCCAAAAAAGAACCTGCAACAATGTTCATTGTACTCTGTAACTTTAAGTATTAACCATAACCCAGAAACATAAAGGGTAGTACACCTTTTCAATGTATAAGGTGCAGTATTCACATATCACATAACACATGCATACACCCAGAAAGTGGCCAAGAGAATATCTAGCAGGTCCTTTAAAATGTAATTTCTGACCTCAAAACTACCAACCTGCATGCTATGACTCTTTTGAAGTATGGGAGTTGGAACCACCTGAAAAGAAACAACGATTTACACCCTTTCTACAGCAAAGTAGAGGCATAAAGATCAGAATCAGCAAATTCACCTTTTCTATATCAACATTCTCAGAAGTAACTTTAAAGCGTCCCCTTTGCTGAATTACTGGTGGCTTTGCTTTATCATCAGGTTCATCACTGTTTGTCGCTGCAAGAATACTATGATTAAATGGGAAGTAAAATTTCCTCGTCAGAGTAAGAGAATGAAGTTATCATATTCAACATTTAGAGAACAGGAAAATTTAACATTAAAAAAACGCAAGAAAAATGAAGTGACAAAAATATCACTTGCCTGATGATTTGGATGCTTTAGAAGAAGACTCAGATGGTATATCATCTCCATCCAGAGTAACTGTTGATCCGTTGCTACTCCCATTATTTTGATGTTGATTTTGCAACTTTTCACTATGGATTCAGAAATTATTCAATGGGAAAGTTAAGTACTGGAAAGAATATAACAATATCAAACAATAACTAGCAATTAGCAAATATGATATCAGACATGGTAACCATGAGTCACTAAATTCTTCCTTTTATCGCTCTCTTATTACTCTTTCACCCAACTTTCCTTTCACCAACCCAATCCTGTGTTTCAACAGTTTCACTTAAAAGACGGATATTTAAGGCATTTCAATTGCGAAATTCCAGCTTTATTCAAGCCTTCTGGATTTATCGCTCAAATGGCCAGTTCATAGTCCAGGAATCATTTCATCACACTTCAGTGTCTTCATACATGTAATTGGTGAAATTTTACTGAGACTGACTATCAATTTCAATCAAGCTTGGCTTAAAAATTTGTCAGCTTAGATACATACAAACATATAACTGACTATAGAGGTTAAGCCTATCTCTAGATCTATCCCAACCAAGATATGATATAGAGAGACCGATTTCATAAATTACAACTTTAAAAGGTTCTTCATGATACTAATCCCCTGCCAAGGGTCCTAAATATCATAAATTGAAAGGACGAAAATCATTAACCATCAAGATACATAACCAATGTCAAATGAGAGATATGCAATGCACCTTCAACACTTTATCAACTGCAGTTACATTCCTAACAAACGAAGCCCAGATAATAATCCGGTCAATAGGCCAGATTAGTATGGTTCAAGCATCAGGTTAGACTTAACTGAGGATCAATTTCCTATATATAAAATGTATGTACGTAAGTTTGTATGTGCATGTGTACACTAAATAAACGAGAAGAAAATTCATATGGAAAAATCATGTAGTGGACAGCTCATAGAATTGTAGATATTATTGGTTCTCATAAATTTACAGGGACCATGATAACATCACTAGTCTTGACCAAGAATTCAGCAAGACAAATCTATTCATTCCAAATTAATTTATGTAATGGTTTGAGTGGACAAATTACCTCGATTATTTCAATGCCCAAATGTCAATCTTAATCGAAGAAAGGTCAGGAGATGGGGATCTCAATAATGCCGATGGATTTGAGGTTGTGTTACAACTTACAAGGTACAGGACAAGTTACTTAAGACTCTCAAATAAAGTTGAAAGGGATTAAAAATAGTGGAATCTTAGGGACAAAAGTGGTTGGTCATGGATAAAATAAGTGGAGTAAGGCTAAATGATAATGAAAACAAAGGAACAGTGATCTTATGGAAGTATTAAATATAGAATCTTAGTGAACAGCATAACACTACTGTTATGGAATGTTAGGAATAACTGAAACTAATACGGAACCTCTGGCATCTGTAAGAATGTCAAACCTTTCTTTACTTGCACTTGCTGTAAAATTGGAACCAGATGGTGGACTTCTCATCTTCTGTTGACAATGAATAGCCAAACCGTCCATGGTTTTTGCATTCACCTCAAAAACAGGCCTTTCAGAGACACTGCTTTCACAGCTTTCAAGACGGGGAGAAGAGTTATGTGAAGGGTGTTTTTCACAGCATGGGCTTGAAATACTGGAGTCGTCATCTGATTTTTCTGCTCGTATCCTGGAAGGTCAAGCATAATACTTATTATCAACAAGTATCTATAAGGCACGTCTCTAATAAACATTTGGTATTGCAATGTAAGAATTAGCTTTTGTCTCAAAGTAGCAACTCCCCTTGCTCTGATCAATTCTACTGAGTAATCTATAATGATCATGAACAGCATATAAACTATATATAGAGCATACTTGGCTGCATTGGCACATGACACAATTATTGAAAGCGATCGATTTTGCCCCACAATATTGCTCTCCTGTCAAATTAAGGCTATCAGACTCGTTTAAATGAAAATTTTAATGAAACGGGAAGCAATCCATCAACCCATCACAAATTTCTGGGTAGAGAGGTACCCCTTCTACTGCTTGTCCAACATGAGAGACCTGAAACTCTTGCTTTTCATGCGCATCAGGTGCAGACAAAGAATTTGAGCATCCTGCTACATGACTATCAGCTATGGGATCCTCAATATCTTGTATCTGGCAACAAAGAAAAATATATTGATACTATCACAAGCTTGTCCATTTCTACTAATCCACTCATGAAACAAGAATTCTACCAGTGAAGCCTGAGCCTTTAAGTCGTCTAAGTTGAAGTTCCAACCACTAATTCCTCGTTTGTATTCGTTCTGCAGGATTATAAGAAAGCACTAAAATCTTATAAAGAATAGGCAAGTAAATTAAAGCACAACTTGCTAGGATGGCATTATAGTTTCTGGTCAAAGACTAGAGTGGACAAGTACATAGTGAAGAGGGGACCAATACTGGATGATAATACAATATTGCATTACCATTAACTGAAAACGAATGTCCATCTAAGCAAGAGAGAATTTAAAAAAGACAAAAATCAAAGCTGCAGCAATATGAATATGATCTCTTCATTCTCGCATTTCACTTTGTTTTCCATCCTGATCATTTTCTATAAGTCTACATCTGTACTTTTTTTCTCTCATAAAGTCTAATTTAATGTTATAGGTGGTATATAAAAACTTTTGACAGAAAAGGATAATGAAAATCATTTATTACTCGAGAGAACTATAAAAAGTAGTAATATAAAACCAAACTTCAAAAGAAAAAAACGTTGATAATTTGAGCTACAACATGCTATTACAATTTCTCTTTTTACCAAAGAACAAAAGTAACAACCTGAGATAGCTCCTCCTTTTGAACATCTGGCATCTTCTTCTGTGCCAGCATATCTTCTTCCTTTTTCTAAATTCAATACGGTACAATTATTAAGTATATGATCAAATCCGAATATGGCATTTATCAGTATAATGATACGCGTACAAATCAATTAACCTTCAATTGCTGAATACGATCACCAAGAGCAGGCAACCCTTCTAGAAGGGTTCGTGTTATATAGTCATTTGACCTCGCTTGCTTGAAAAATGAATGTTTCAACAACTTCCTTGCAGAAGGCCGTTTTGAAGGATCTTTTACCAAACAACTAGCAATCATTTGCTTAAAAGACTGCGGAAGTAAAACGTGAAGACCATATTATCTGACATCATTATAAAGCGAATACAGGAAATTCAACTATTCATGACAGGCTACCTTTGAGAATTTTTTATCTCTTTCATAATCCAGCCCAGGTGGTGCATTTTGCAAGGTCATAAGCAGCACCTAACAAGATAAAATTTTCTTCAGATTGCAACAAAGCTTTTTTCTAAAGTTTGTGCTAATATGGAAAGAAAATCATAAAGTTTGTGAACCTTCATTGGGGGGTATTTTGAAAAAGGAGCATGACCGTGGGCAAGTTCCAAAGCAGTAATGCCAAAGGACCAGATATCAGCTCTAATGGAAAATGCCAAAACATATCAACTTCATGCTATTAATCAGTAAGTGATGCAGGGACTCTTGACAGGAAAGTATATACTAACTTGAAGTCATATCCATGTAACTGCTCCATGACTTCAGGTGCCATCCTACAAAACAATCAAGATCAAGAACTAAGAAAACTCAACACTGCTTTTGAGCAAAAAAGAACAGAAATTCCAGGATGGATAAATGAACATGAAAAAAGGAGCTGCATACAGATTTCAGATCAGATTTTCATACATTACAAAAGCCTATATATTGTATACATATTATGAGGTGTAAGCCTAAATCTGAAAATTATAATAGTTCTTGAGTTCTTAAAATTAAAGAATACCAGCAAGGTGTGCCCACAAATGTGTTGCGCATGCGTGTCCTATCACCTGAATCAAAAAGGCAAGCAGAAACACCAAAGTCGCCTAACTTGATTGCGCCACGCACATCAATCAGAATATTTCCAGCCTTAAAGAACAGTGAGATAATCATAATCAGCATATATGAAAAAAATTATACAGTAATGAACTGAAAAATCAGCTCAAGTTGATGACAATAGCTCCACACTTCTATTAAAATCCTCGGCCAACATTTTAAACAGTGAATACTGTTTAATAAAAAATTGACAGAGAGATAGGCAATGTGTTATAAACTTCAGAAGATCAGTTGTGAATAACTACTATAGAGTAGCTGGTACTTAGTTCACAAACACTAAATATTAACAAAGCATCTGAATAGTGTCATGCTGGCACTAAAGATTTCACAAGTAATTCTTAACCAATAACCATACATGCTGAGATGCTTCCTTAAGAAAAGGATAAAATTGTCGGAATGTTTAGCGAGTATGCAATGGAACCAGCTAAGGTACTAAAATATTTTTAGGTAGTAAAAACCAGTTACTCACTTTAACATCTCGATGTATATGCCCATGATGATGAAGATACTCTAAGCCTTTCAACACCTCCCGCAGTATTGTTGCTATAA
Source organism: Erythroxylum tenue (assembly GCA_027568955.1). NCBI lineage: Eukaryota > Viridiplantae > Streptophyta > Magnoliopsida > Malpighiales > Erythroxylaceae > Erythroxylum > Erythroxylum tenue. The sequence goes on from JAOSBM010000001.1 coordinate 12,786,165, forward strand.
CTACCTCCTCCAAACCATCTGGATGAGTAGCCTTCAATATGTGAAGGCAAGAACCCCCAGCCATGAATGGCATAACAATCCACAGGTTATGGTCACTAACAAAGGAGCAGTGTGATTTTAGAACATTTGGATGATCAACCAAAATCATCGTCTGTACTTCACGAGAAATGTTGCTCTGGATACACAGCCACAAAATTTGGATTAAAAAGGTCAAAGAAAGAAAAAGGAACAACTCTTTATGCAATCAATACTCCAAAAGAACGGCTACACACAATGCAAAATTTTAATACTTCCAGAAGCGATGCAAATTGAATTCAGAACACAGACTAAATTGCTCTTTACGTCAAATAACTCCTGCGCCATCATCCCAACAAATCGGTACTAAGAACCTTATAACTAACAACAAAATTGAAAAGTAGAGACGCCTCATCCAGTTTTCTTTGACTATTATTAAACGTGAATTATTTAATTTAAGACCAAGCAAAACCTTACCAACTAGAAAATGCAAGCGAACTATAACAAAATCCCACAAGGTAAACAATAGGAACATATCCAAAGTAAATATTCTGCGGATTTACAGACGTCAAACTCTCGCAATCACATATTTGTAATTGCATACCATTATTTCGTTTATGATTCCGCTCATTAGCCAATCAACGCTTTTCAAGCCTAAATAACTAACTGCTACGTAAAAATCATCAGAACGCAATCCCGGTACCTGATAAGCAAATTAAGAGCAAAAAAAGATGACAAAAGAGATATTCATATTGACGTACCAAATCAATGTTGTCACGTTCGAAATCGAGAATCTTGATCGCAACAACCTCATCAAAAGGCACACAGAAAGCTCGATGCACCGAAGCACTCACGCCCTGGCCCACCTCCTCATAGAGGACGTAATGCTCCCGACCAATCGGATATTTCTTCTTCTCCATTACTCCGACGATCACTTTTTCTCTACGTTGTACACAAATAACATACGTAGTTGATCAGATATTTTTATTTCCAGAGAGGAAAAACAATGAACAGGAGAAACGGGAGATTTACGAAAAAAAGGAAAGAATAGTAATAATAAGGATAAAAAGGAAATCTGAGAAAGATTTTGTCGCTTGCATTAAACGAAATTAAACAGTCGAGAAAATTCGTTGCACCAAATATTAATGGCTAAACAACAAGGATATCACATGTGTGCCTCTATAAAGTCATAGAAAAAGCTCTGCGTTCATTGATTACAATGACGAGGTTGGCTCCTGCTTTCTCGTGAGGGAGAGAGAAAACGCGAGGGTCTCGGATCACCGCTCCTCGCTTCCCGCCATTAGAGGATTTTCAAGGAATTTTTGTTCCTTTTTCTTTTATATTTATATGTATATATACACTCCTTTTTCTATTTTTGTTGATAATTATCTTTTACGTACAAGATTTCGCTTCCCCCCACGAGACGTATCATGTTTACTTTTTAATTTACACAGGATAATATATTCCTCTTACCACTCCAATCCCATGGCTATCTGTACGTCATATGTAACGTTTCAACTTTGATTACATAAAGTCATTATTGATAATGTATGTTGGAATAAATCTCACAAAAGACATTATATTTAAAATACCATAATAACTAAAGATTTATTAATTGAAAGATAAATTTAGAGTTAATAATTTAAGACAAATATTAATTTTTAATGGATTACGAGTAAAAGAGATCCCAGTTGCTTTAGTATAGAATTAATTATAAATTTTGAAAACAAGCTTTGATGCAATTTAAGAGTCTTTAATTACAATAAATGTCCAACTTATCCCTCAACTTTGATTTCAAGTATTCAAAAATCAAAATCGTACTTATAATCAAACCATCTCACCGAAATCGTTACATATAATCCTAGAGATTTTTTTTTTAAATAATTAGTTACGATTTGAAATGATTATAAATTTGAATCTTTTTGTTAATGCTATATATTATTTGTATAAATCTTGAAACAAATAACAATTTATATATTATATATTATTAAACATTAATTATGTGATAAATGAAAATATGCAGTATTAATTTCTTACCTTCTAATACCAATCAGTAGAACACAGTTCAAATTACGTCGTCAACAGAATCCATGATAGAAAATTTGAAGGCATTTTGTTTCAAATTGGCATTTGATGTTTGTCCGTTTTCTATTTTGTGACTGAAATGTAATAATGAACGTAGTCACATGCAAAACACGTGCGGAAGGAGCAAATCATTAGGGAGCAAAACCAGAAGCCTTATTGCTCGCCTGTATCAGCAGAAAACACTTTTCTGGTTGTCTGGAGAGCGATTTCTAGGGTTTCCCAAATTCGCTACCCAAATTCGCCGAAATGAAGCTCACTGTTAAGACTCTTAAGGGCAGCCATTTCGAAATTAGGGTTCAGGCCACCGACACTGTGAGTTCCCTTTTTACGTAGATAATGCATGTAGATTGTTGCGTGTGTTTCATAAAGACTCATGCTTTTTGGTGCTCTTTGATTAGGAAATAGACTAGTTATAAAATTACGAGGGAGGATTTTAATGGGCGCGTTTCTAATATCGTTGATTCATTTACCTTTTGTTGCATTTTTTGTGTTCTTTGGAAATTGAGCTCTAGGATTGTTCAGCAGGGCAGTTGGATGATTGTACTGTTAGCTAGCTTGTGGAAGGGAAATGTTTGTGTTTTGTTTTTTTTTTCTAGAACACTTCCTTGCTTGATGAGGCAAACAACTTAAGTAGAGGTTCATTTGGAGGATAGTATTAATCTGCTTTTTTGTAAAGGTTATGGCTGTGAAGAAGAACATTGAAGATGTACAGGGGAAGGATAATTATCCTTGCGGGCAACAATTGCTTATTCATAATGGTAAAGTATTGAAAGATGAGACTACATTGGCTGATAACAAGGTTACTGAAGATGGTTTTCTTGTTGTCATGCTTAGCAAGGTATTCTTCTTGTACTCCACGTTTTGATTGTATCTATATTAGTCTATACTTTATTTGGTTAATACTTTATTTACCTTTATTATACCACACTTTTACGTTTGAAACTTGTAATGATTACAAAATTGAATCTTTTGAACATTAAATTTTTGTTTCTTAGCAAAATCACCTCTTATAGACTTGGATGGGGTTTATTGATTTTGTCTCTTGTTGTCCCCATTGCTAATACATTCACGTTTAGTACTCAATTTATTAACACAGGATGCAATCTGTGCTTAAATAAGAAAACATTGGGTGATGAGCGTCATTACGTTTGTGACAAATATCAGCTACTAAAAATATGTGAGCTTTTTAGAAATTTCAATATAACAACTGAGACAATCTTCGCTTGATCGGAATTGCAAAAGCATTGGGTCCTCTGATAAATTTTTGCTAAAAGGTTCTTCTTTTCCCCTGTTTTATATGGTGTACTATTGAAATAGGAAGTGTTTATTGGCTGTTTAGACTAGGCACACAAATGGGAGTACATGAGATTGCTTTAAGCTCTGAAAAACTTGATGAGAAAGAACAATTTAGAAGTAAAAGAGAGATAGATGAACCACAGGCACCAAACTCTCGAGCATTCAGATTTGTTTTATGCCATTGCGTTATATATCTGTCCTGCAGTGTTAAGAGGGTATCTCTACTGTGCTTGGTCAAATTAGTAAAGTTTCTTTCATTAAGGGTTGATTTTTTTCGTCTTAACTTTTCCTGTAATTGATTCATGCTTACGGATTTCCTTCACTATTAATTTTGATAGAGTAAAGCTTCTGGCTCTGTTGCAAACTCATCCAACCAAGTATCTTTGCTACACTCCCTTTTCTGTTTTTCTTGTTTTTTTCCCATTTTATTATTTCTTTGGATCATATTGATTCTTTTCCTTATATTGTACAGCCTGCTTCTGCAATTCCACCTACAAGTACACCAACTTCAAATACAGTTCCCACACCTAGTGTCCAAGCTCCGTGAGTCTACATTATATCTGTCTACTTACATTTTGAAATCAACTGGACTTTTATTGCTCATAGATTCTTAAGTTAATCCTAGTGTTACAGGGCCTCAAAGAGTGTAGCATCTGCTTCAGAGACAGTGACAGCTAAGTATGGTCTATAGCTCTTTTCTACAACACTTTGGTTTTGTTGTCCTAAGAATGACTATTGTGATTTCTAGTACCTGTGAAACCAACCAACCAACCAAACAAACATCTAAAATTAATACTTGATAACTGAACTAATGCCCTGTGTAGTTCTTGGAAACATTATGTTAGGATAACATGTATAAAGAATCAATACAGTTCTTGGTGTTTAAAATAGACACCACGATAATCTAGGGCTAGGCTATTTCTTTTATACAGTATGAACAGAAACAGTTTTGAGAGAGAAAATATTTACAATTTCAAGCTGTAATAATCTTTTTTCCATATGTGTTATCCACCTCATACCTGAGAAACTTGTTGGAATTTCTAAATTATATTAACAGAAACCTGAAGATGGAATACTGAAATATCTACGAGGGGAAATTGTTGTTTTGGTTCTTTGCCTTACCCATTCAAATATCATGTGTACTTGGATTCAGGATACTATTCCGATTTTGAGTTCAGTGTTTAATTCATCAGTTATTTTGAGATAAAACGTCAAATAATTTCCATTTAATGCATTCATAGCATTTTCTAGACTATTCGTCTAAGTTTCATTTCACATGGATATGCAAAGATTAATTGACAAATCCATTTTAGGTATTAAAGTAGTTTTCCACTCATAAATAGAAATTTAATGACATTGGTACACGGAGCTACCTGAGTGATTAGTCTGAATATTATTATAACTTGCCTGAATGTAAGGAGCGAGATTTCTAGCAAGCAACTTGCGCAAATATGCTTTTCATTTTCTAATTTTTCTTTTTTTCCTGAGGGGGTTACAATTTTCTTGATTTTGAGAAAACAAAGATAACAGTTTGATGGTTTTTTGATAGCATCAACCCACCACCTGAGAGGCTTAAATTTGTATTTAGTGCCGTGAGATAATGTTGATGATCTTGTAATCTTTTGCTCTTCAAAATTCATATGGGAAATATTTTACTTTGAAATTTAGTAAATTTACTCCACTGTGATGGCTTTAGAGCAGTTTAAATGTTTTAAAAGAAAAAAACTGTATTTTTTTGCAGTGCCTATGATCAAGCAGCTTCCAACTTGGTTGCTGGTAGTAACCTTGAGCAGACTATACAACAAATAATGGATATGGGTGGTGGCAGCTGGGACAAAGAAACAGTGACTCGTGCCCTTAGAGCTGCCTATAACAACCCAGAGAGAGCAGTGGATTATTTGTACTCTGTAAGCCTCATGACATATTCTACTGGAGTGTTTTCTTGATTTGAGTATTGATGTTGTTCTGCCTTCAGGGCATTCCAGAAACAGCAGAAGTTCCTGTGGCTAGTTTTCCTGCTGGTCAGGCAAATCAAACAGGTGCAGCTCCTTCTGTGCCTGTATCAGGAGCCCCTAATACATCTCCCTTGAATATGTTTCCTCAGGTAAAGCTTCATAATCAGAGATTCAACATGTGTATGTATATTATGGTTTTAAAATTTAGTGTGAATCATTTCAGGAGACACTTTCTGGCGCCGGTGCCGGCGCTGGCGGTGGTGGACTTGGGTCCCTTGATTTCCTGAGAAATAATCAACAGGTACATTTCTAAGTTTGTCTTGTATAGAAGACTATATGATAGCATTGACAAATCTCTGAAAGTAAAAAGTAGCCTAAATTAGGGGATGATGGAGTAAGACTGTGTAAACAATGGGAATGTGTGAATTACTGATACACAGTATATGTGTGCTAAAAGGTTTCCTATTACATTTGCCTTTCTTTCCATATATCTGATGGATGTACTACTCTTACCTACTCAAGTAATAATGTTGAATGCTCATTTGTTTATTGTGTAACACTAAATTGTTTCTTTGTTGCATTTTAGTTCCAAGCATTACGGTCTATGGTTCAAGCAAATCCACAAATTTTACAGGTCTTGATCTATTCCCATCCATTCATATTTTATCTGAGGTGAACTTATTTATGTTGGAGTTTAATTTGCCTTTTCTCTTACAGCCAATGCTTCAGGAACTTGGAAACCAAAATCCCCAACTTTTGAGAATGATTCAAGAACATCATGCCGAATTTCTTCAGTTGATAAATGAACCTCTTGAAGGTTCTGAAGGGTGAGTACATCTTTTCTGACGCACATAAATGTTATTCAGTTGACATTTTTCAAGTTTTGTGTTTTATCACGGTCTTTAATATATTCTTCATCATGTTTCTTGACCCAAAAGGCTATATACAGAGTCTCCATGGTAGACAAGTTTACTTAATTTGTCAATGGATAAACCTTAATAGTATTCCTCTAGTGTGGATATCTGTTGAATTGCTGATGCGAAGAAAGGCTCATTGTTGCAGTATCAGCCTGTCAAAAATGCTGACAACCCCAAAACATTTAGGAGAATGAACCTGTCTTCTATGGGGTGTGGGCAAGCGTCAATACAATTCAGAGAACAGACAGACCTGTCCTGTATGGGGGAGTGGTAGGAACTTGGTGAATGAAGGGTTTAGATGAGGAATTATATTTCAGATGATGAGGGGCAACCGGATTTGAAATTATCTGAAAATAAATCTGTTAGAATCTGGATTTGAAATGCAGCTCATGAGATGAATTGCCAACACATGGGAGCACTGTAATGAGTTACAGAGTAGATAGAAGGTTAACTGTTTGTAGAATGGCTAAAGTTCTAAGTCGATTGTAATATGCATCTTCTTGAATAATGAACAAATAAACTGGCTATGAAGATGGTGTGTGGGCAGGCTGTAAGGGACTTTTGTAGGCATGGCATGGCATTTTTATAGTGTACAACTCTAAATTGAAAGAATATCTGCAAGCTGATTCTTACAAATGCTTTTCAGGGATATATTTGACCAGGCTGAGCAGGACATGCCACATGCTATCAATGTGACGCCAGCTGAACAAGAAGCTATTGCACGGGTTAGTTTATCCCTTTTCAATTAGCAATTCCCAGTGAATTTTTTCCAGGAACTGCACATTTTTTCTCCCATTCTTAACAAGTTATAATTATATGTTCATAGTTGGAGGCTATGGGGTTTGACAGAGCTCTAGTTATTGAGGCATTTTTGGCATGCGATCGCAACGAGGAATTGGCGGCCAATTACCTACTGGAAAATGCTGGTGATTTTGAAGATTGACCGCTTAACTTAACTAGTTTTGGATTCATGGTTTTGGTTTCACAGAACGGTTGGTTGACAGCTTGAGAGTAGTGTTTTCCATTGCACCTTGTAAACTCTAATCATGAATCCTGGAATGTGATTTTGAGTATGGTCATAGAACCCAATTTAATTATAGATTCATATGATTTTCTTAATTATAGATTCATATGATTTTCTCACGGTATATGAAGCCATCTCTCGTCATATAAGTGGTGTGACTACTTTTGTGAATTTCATGTTTGCCTGCTTTCTGAAAGTCAATGTTGTGGAGTTATGAGCTTAATTTATAGCAAAATTTATAATTATCTTAAAGGACTAATAGATGAATTTGGGCACTTTTCGATAATTTGAGTTCTTAACATATCTGAAATCGATCTTGTAGTGTTATTTACATATTTAGAATTCCATTATTCTCTTGATCATTATAATACTGTTTTTAATATTTTATTCATACAAGAAGAATGATCATGTAATATATAGTTTGTCCATTGTTCTATCTATTTACTCAAATTCTTTATCCAAATTTCCCGTTAAACCTTCTCTTGATTTTCAAGGCCATCTTCAACTTCGATATCCAAAAGCAATTATACACTTCATAGTTTTCTAATCATTCCATGTGTTCGGAATACTATTTAGTTATAATTAGATGAAATGTTATAAGTCGACAACATTGGCCGTAGCTCAAGCTCACAAATCCTTGACCTTAATACCAACGCAGAAGTTCCCAAATTTAGTTCTTCAAGGACCTATATAAAGTTGAACTTATGCTGAATCATGCACCAGTTAATGACAGACACCAATGTTGAAGAAATGTAGAATCGGCCCAACTATGGAGATTTTGAGGCCAGTCAAGAATAACAAATGTCCCTGGCCAAGAGTCTATCTATCTTCAAATATAGGAGGAACTAAAACGTTCGTAAGTACGTTTAAATTCTTAATTATAAAAAACACTACTGAATTTCTTAATGCTCTTGAACCTATAAAAGCATTCCAAGTAATCACTAATGAAATTTATAAAGAATTCATTGAAAAAGATATAACATCTTATAAACAAGAAATAGAAAATAAAGAAAGAAAAAATGCTATTTGGCATTTAAATAATATAAGTATATGTAATATTTGTTATCTAGAAGAATATATTTGTGAATTTAAAAAATATTATTATAAATTAACTAGACCAAAACAAGAAATGCATATCCAAATATTTATTCAAATTACCCTATCCCATCAATAGAACTGTAGAAGAAATCTTTTTAATTAAACGAAATGCAAACTTAGCCGCTTATAACTTAGGAGGAGTTATTTCCATTATGAAAGAAGTATTATCTCAAAAATGTTTAGAAGCCAAACTACATAACAAATTAAGACATACAGGAACTCAATTATGTTGTTCTAAATATTCAGAAGCACCACAACAATATAGATGTAATTATACTCCTTATTACAAACAAAGAAAACCTCGTATAACACACTCAAAATTTAAAAATTATAAATGGAAAAAATATCCTAAAAATAATAATTATAGATTTCCATTTAAACCTTATAAAAAGTTTTTTAGAAAACAAGCTTATCGAAAATATAAACCTAAAAAAAATTATTGTCCCCAAAACAAAAAACAATGTCGATTTTGGTTATGTAACAAAGAAGGACAATATGCAATATTATTTGGAGTTTGAGGAAACTTATTCAGGGTAAGAATATTATTTGAAACCAATTCAGATTTAAGCTAGGAAATAGAATGTCTACTTTCTTATGACAGGACCCTTGGCACCCTAGAAGTATCCTAAAGGATCTTTTAACACCTAGAGCTATCAATGGTTCAAAAATTCAAGTGAATGCAAAAGTAACTGATGTTATCAAAGGCAATATGTGCTGCTGGCAAGGTGTCACTGTTGAGATCATTCGTATGCTAGAGTCATTAATGTATCAACCTGATTGGTCCCAACCTGATAGATTAGAATGGATCGCAAGCCCCTCAAAAACTTACACAAATGCTTCAGCATATACGTTGATCAGACCTCCTTATCCGAAAGTATCTTGGTATAAATTAGTGTGGCATAAAAGTACCAACCTAAGGTATGTCTTTATCTTGTGGTTAGCTTTCCTTAATAAGCTATGATACTCGGATAATGAGTCTACCAACCACCTATTTTTTGAATGTTCCTTCTCAAAATCAATGTAGTTACACTGCCTTAGCCACTCTCAGATAAACATTCCAAACTTGCTAAACTTCAATCCATCCTAATTTGGTTCAACCAACCTCAAAACCTCAAAAACATTGACCTCAACACTTTTATCATCCTTCTTTATGTTTATAGTGTACAACTTATGGTTCGAGATAAACCTCAGAACCTTCAAAAACACAATCATGGACATGGGGAACATTAACACTAAAGTGATCTTCTAAGTAATGAAACAACTCAACTCAAACACTGAAAGAAGGTAAATAGTGATGTCTGGCTTGTTTTTTGTTTATTCTGAAATTTATTTTACAAGTGTGCTAGTTGGTTCGGGAAAGTAAATTTTATTTCACTTGTTGGCAATCCATATCAATGTGAGCAATAGCATATATGCAAGGAATGAGTTATCACTACAGCTTAAGGAAAATGGAAGGAAACTCACCCTCTTCGGCAACAAAAAAGGCATAAGATACAGGAATACAAAAGCACTAAAGAATGTGCATGGTGTCACAAGCTACTAGGAACACTCCTTCGGCAACTCAACAATAGGAGAGCCCTACTAATAAGGATAAGAACATAATCAACTCCTTGATTGACTGAATCTGTTTGCTATTCTTTAGGATGTAATCTATCTGTTACGATTCTGATACACTCAGTCATTTACTTCACTTGTATCTATTTAAACACATATTCAATCTTGTAAAGGACAGAAATATACATTTGTCACAATCCTTTTATGGTATCAAAGCCTCAAGCCTAACGGCAATTTTTTTTTTCTGCCTCCTTCATTATTTTTTTTTTCCAGGCATCATGACCAACGACAACTCTTCCTCATCTGCTACAATTGTTGCTGCCTCTTCTGCGTCAGATTCAAATATCGTTGTTCTCACTCCAGGTATTCAAGGTGACTCAAAACTTGATGGAACAAACTATCCTTCATGGAAGATCCTCTTTGAATCGTTGTTGTTTGGCTATAACCTCATGGGATATGTAGATGGCACATATCCATGTCCTGCCGAGACTCACCCTCTGCGTGCTTCCTGGATTCGTCAAGATCGCCTGATTCTATATGCAATCTTGTCCTCTGTTTCCACGTCTGTTGTTTCGTTGCTTGGTTCAGCTACAACCTCGTATGAAGCCTGGTCTCTTCTCTCTCGTATGTATGCCGGCAGGTCTCGTTCCAGATTGATGTCACTGAAGGAGAGATTGATTAATCTCAACAAA
>JAOSBM010000001.1:12796900-12808051 GCA_027568955.1 Erythroxylum tenue
GATACACTCAGTCATTTACTTCACTTGTATCTATTTAAACACATATTCAATCTTGTAAAGGACAGAAATATACATTTATCACAATCCTTTTACCTACTTCCAGAATGTGAAGGATTAGTATGAAGTCTTAATTAGTTTTCTGTTGCTTGAGAATCTTGTATGAAAATAGTTGTGTTACTGGTAAGATGATCCTTGATATGATCATCTTAGTGGCTAGACATGGGTTAGGCTTGCTATTGTGGTTGTATGGTCTTGGGGAACTGTTTTAGAGTTCCTCATGCTTTCTTGTAAGGTTCCTTTTGGTTTGGTTGGCAATCTCTCGTTTTGTACATACTTCTTATTTATTTATAAATTTACTGAATTATCAAAAAAGCTTGCCCAAAAAGAAATCAGAAAAAATTTAAAGAAAAACTTAATATTCTAAATTCAACATTACAATATAAGCTAGAACCAATAGAATCAGATTACGAAACAGATTCAACAATTACTTCCTGATATCAATATGAACTTCAAAATTTAGAATCGAAAAATAAATCCGAACACTACTTTTATTCAAGTGATTATTTAGAATAAAAAAGTAAATGCATATATTGATACAGGAATTACTATTTGTATAGCTACTAAAACTCTAGTGAACAACTGGAAAAAATTAATTAAACCTTTACAAATTCGAATAGCTGATGGGAGTACAAACTAGGACTTTGCTACCCACTTTACTTTGTGCTTCTTTTTCTTTTTCTCTTCTAGTTTCCAACTCTGTAATTGTATGTATTATTTCTAGTGTCATATCAAGTCTTTTATTTATATTATCTAATCCTTGTAGAAGTTGTTCACATTTTTTGTCAAGTGAATTATAATTTTGAATTAAGGGAAAATTTTCTGTAATTATTTCTTTTAACTAATATTTGAGATTGATTTGTTTGTCTATTAATTCAGATAAATTTTCAGTAAAACTCATAAAGTATTTTTAAGATGTTCAGTTAAGGAGGCAATTTGATGTTTTATAGTTTTTTTTTAACTCCATAGGCGGGCCAATCGAGTACACTTTTTCGAGGGTCCAACTAGTGCACCACCTCATAGGCGGGTCAAGGGAGCACACCTTATCATTGAGGACCCAACTAGTTCTTCACCTATAGGTAAAACCCCGGCTGTCCCAGGCTCTTACAAGAGGAGCTAGCATGAAATCGAACCTGAAATCTAACCGAAGTCAAGCCTCGCTCTTAACCATCAAGCCATACCTCTTGAGGGCGATGTTTTATAGTTGTTAACTCAATATTTACAGATTTAAGATTTTCGTTGTCAATGACTTTTTTAGGATCAGTAATTCGAGTAGATTCTTCTATTGTTCTGGGTTTTGTAAATATAATATTGGGTCTTTCTAATCTTAACGATCGAGAATAAAAAGGATGTTTTAAAGGTCGATCTTCAGATAAAGATAATCTTGGATTTATAGTCTGCTTTAAATTTATGGGACATTTAATATCTGGAATCTCTTAAGGTAGTTCTTAAATTAGTTCATATTTTCGCAACATCATTAAATAATTGATCAATGTATATTTTATCGGTATCTTTAAATTCAATATTATGATATGAATTTGTTAAAGCATAAATAATTTGATACGTAATTAAAAAAGGGTATTATCCCATAGTCATTAATTGGTCTCGATAAAATTCATATGCAATGGTAATTGTTTCATCTAAGTTGTGTGATTTTAGAGGTATTCCTATTTTTAATCTCGTATTAAATTTTATTTTTTATAGGCTAAATTTTCATTCATGATTTGATCATTTAAATATGTTATTCTTTTATCTCTTATTGTCATTCTTATGGGTGAATCGATACCTTCTTGAAATGTAGATTTTAATAATATTTGTATTGTAGATAAATGTATATAACCTATTTTATGTCTTTTTTTTTCAGAAAATTTCAGGAATTTTTTGTATTGTAGATTAATGTTAATAAGGGTTTCATGTACTAATTTTGCGTGATAAATAATATTTTTTCTATTGATAAGATTTTTTTATTAGTGAAGTATTTATATCTTCACCTGATATAAGGTTTAATTGAGTTTTTACAATTTGTTTATCCACAAAACCGAGGCAAATATGAGCCTAAGGCTATTATTTTTCAGAACCCCTCACTGCTTATCTCTTCTTCCAAAGTGGAATGGTAAGTACCATTTATTTAACCAATTTACACAGTCTATCAAAATTCCCTGCAGTATTTAATGCAAGTGTGATGTAAACAATAATGCCATTCTCTCTTGTAATGTTGTCATTGTTAATTATTTGATGATGTAATTAGTGACATTATCGTAAAGGAGACATCCTCACTCATTTCCTATGAATAAAAGATTGAGGTTAACTTTGCATTAGGAATTTAGGAAGTCAAATAAAGGTAAAAGACACAACCTCTCATGTGGTTCATCAATTCCACCTACTTTAAAAATCTCGTGAGAAACCGTTATGCTTTATAAATTAAAAGTTCACAATCAATTCCTTTATTAAGTTTTCTCTAATTTCACATTTTTAGGACTTGTGATGCTCTACTTGGATAAGAATAAGAATACCATAGGATATCACGTAGTGGGTGATATGTGTCAAGTAGATAAATTTATTATATTTACTTATACTAAAAGTGAAACAATATTTGATATATATTATTTTATTTTATTTTAAATCCAAAATTAGATAATTATAAAAGTATATTTGATAATTTTATATGAAAGTAAGTTAAGTCTTCAATTGAAATTTTATTTTTCACATGATAATATTTAAAAATATTATTAATTTCTTATTTTTGTTTATAATTAATTTGATTAATTTTATATTAATAAATAAATTTGCAATACTTATTATTATTATTTATTAATTTATCATCTTTATATCTCATATGTAACAGTAGTTGATTTTATTATATTAATTTAAAATATTTTAATAACATATTAATTTTTTATTTTTTCATGAATTGATATTAATAAATAAGATGACTTAAAATATAATTATAATAAAATATAATCAAGGTATCATAGATACGACTTTCCGAGTAATTTCCAACAGATTTTTTATTTTATTTGACAAAGTTGTGTAGGCATAATGTGTAGGCAAGGATTCACTCATGAATCATGATATGGGCAAAAGTAAGAATATGTTAGACATAAAAATATTGAAATATGTCGTAATATTAGTAAATAATATTCATTATATATTCATTAAATAAATTGATATTAAACTTATTATACTATTTCCTATAAGTGATAATATGTAAATATTATAAAATAGTAATACTTTATAATTTTATTTCTTAAAAATCAATTAAATTATCATTAGTTACTTATATAAAATAAACTATAAATAAAAATATGACATTAATTATCTTTTTGTTAGTATTATTACATAGCACGATAAAATTTTAATCAAATACTTAATTTATTATCATATTAAATTGATTAATAGTTAGTTTTCATTTTATAGCTGGTGACTACGATCGTGGCGCCAAATTGTTGCCTCATCCACAAAACGGGGAGAACGGCCAAACAGAAAAACGAAAAGGCAACGCCAAACCCCAAGTTATGGCTCTTATCAATACAATTCTTTGTTCATCCTTCCTAAAATCTCAATACACTGTCTCGACGCCACCGATCGCTTTCCGGAAACTTGTTTGTTGCTCTGGATCGCCGATCGACGAAGGTGAGAGGTTTACCGGGATCAAAAAGCCCAAGAGGAAACTGTCGGAGCAGTCTTCTTGGGAAGCGAAGGACTCTGAGGGCAGGGACTACCTATATCGGCTGGGGAAAGAAGCCGATAACATGAACATCGCCGTCGGAGCTAGGGATGGCATCATCGATCCTCTTTTCACTGGCAACTTCCTTGGACGAGACTGTACTGTGTCGTTTTCTTGTTCAAATTACTGCTTCTGCTCCTTTACTGTTTTCTAGAAGCTTCTAGTTTTTGTATTCTTATGCATACAATCAACTGCAGCGGATATCGTGTTTGATTACCGTCAAAAAGTGACGAGATCATTTGAGTACCTGAAAGGCGACTATTACATTGCTCCTCTGTTCTTGGTAATGATCATCTTTGCATGTTCTTTCTTATTCTTATCGGTTGTAACCACTATATAGTTCTTGAAAAATAGAATAGAAATGCAGTTGTATTTGATTACCAGAGCATTGCTGTACTTGTAATCATGATGAAGTTTCAAGTAGATAGGTCTAGTGCTTTTGCTTTTTCTATTTTTAATTTGATTTGCAAATTTCTTAGATTGCAAAATCTAGACGTTTACTTTTATGTCTCTTTTTCTTATTACAGGATAAAGTTGGTAAGTTCAATAGTTTTGGACCAAGGTGAAGAAACTATGAGTAATATTGGTTGCAGAAAAGTTGGTAACAATTAATGACTGCAATTTTTTTGTCTTTATTATAATTTCAACCTTTTAGTTCCTTTATTTTGTTGGCATTCTTCAGTTATTTCTGAGAATTTAAATGCTTGATATGAGTCAAATTTAACCTTCATGCCTGTTTGGTATATCTGGTAACAGGGAGATGTTTTGGATTATAATCCATTTTGTTGGTCAGTGTGTATAATTAAGTTGCTGCAGCTAATTAATCGATGTTTTACCTTTACTGCAGTAGTCCACATTGTGAAGAACTACATGGCTCACCTTATCAATGCCAAAGTTCCGCTAATTCTAGGTACTTATTTGCCAAAAGTTTTGCTAATTCTCCTTTTTGGTACAGGCGAAAGCATTTTTAGAATTTCTCTCTAGCTGCCATGTTCTCTTTTAACTGCATAGTCTTGCCCTGTTTATCTTGTATAGTTGTTTCTATACCATGGTGACTTTACCATTTAACTTCAAGTATATTTAACGTTTTGGTTTGTGAAGTTATTTTCCTATTCATTTCCTGCATGAGTACCATGAAAATCTAGTTTCTCCTAGTTTATAAGATAATATGACACAAAGATACCAGCATCTTCTCTTCCAGGTATTTGGGGAGGTAAGGGGCAAGGGAAATCCTTTCAGACTGAGCTAATTTTTCAGGCCATGGGAGTTGAACCAGTAATTATGTCTGCAGGGGAGCTAGAATCAGAAAGAGCTGGTAAGGCTGTAGTCTTTAGTTTAGAGTATAGGTTAAGGTTACATTTTCCTATGAATATCTGATGAGGATTTTGAAGTTCCCTGTTCCTCTTTTTCAAATTTCTTACTGAAGCTTTTTGATATGTTTTACTCTCATTTCGGTTGGAATGTGGCTTGGTATCTTTTTCTTGTATTCTTTAATTGGGTCTAATGTGAGTTATCTAGCTTAAAAGCACATACGATTTGAATTGAACATGTTACTAAAAAGCAGCAGAAAAGGAAGCAAATGATAGAACTGATTCCTTTTATTACTTATGTTTAAAATTTGAAGCTAATAGTTGTTAACTTATGTACACTGCTCCTCTTCCTTTTGAAGGAGAACCTGGAAAATTGATTCGAGAACGATACAGAACTGCTTCTCAAGTGGTTCAAAACCAAGTTAGAAGCTTTACCATTCTCATTTTTGGTATATGCATGCCTAGGATTTTGAATCTTATGGACTTATTGTGCCTTTTCTTTTTCAGAGAGTATAAATGGTTGTTGCAATACCCAAGTTTTTTAATTGTTTATCTAAAGGACAAGATTTTTCATATTTTTCTGTTTCTTATTGAGAAACCTCAATTAGTTTCTAACTTCCTGGGCATTTGATTTTTGGGTAGGATTTGATGTTGTTTACCATTTCGACTCTTTTCGATGTGCATTCCACTTCCATTCCCATAAATTAAATCCAGTCAAACAGATGATTGTGAACCAAAATTGGATAAAGTGTAGAAAGCACACTCAGTTTTTTAATTTTTTCTTGTAAGGTTCCATCTTGTTGAACTATCTGTAAAGCATTACCGAATGCTAGGAAGCACTTAGTCATTCAAGGCATGATGGCTCATCAAATGTACATAATTACAGAATGGAGAATGAAATGGTTTGCTTATCATCAACTTTATTCCATGTTTTTCTATCAAATCTTTTGATATTACCAATGAAGTTGCTTTTCTTCTTTTATTTTGAATTTGTCGCAGATGAACTATTGATCTACTTCCTTGAAATTTTTCGGGTTTAGTGAAATTTAGGCGCCCTGTATTTGGTTAATAATTGGAAAAGAGGATTCTCTTTTTACATTTTGTTGGGATACTATCTCATTTTGTGAGATCCTTTAGTAAAATTATTCTAACTAGTTGTTAGCTATTAGCTTCCATATATGGTAATCGAGTTCAGCATATTTTCTACAACTATTACAGGGGAAGATGAGCTGTTTAATGATCAATGACATTGATGCTGGCATCGGAAGATTTGGTGAGTTGCGGCCCAATTTCTACGTGAATTGAATTCGATGTGTCAAAAAAAAAATTGCAGTTTCAGCCCAACAATCATAACTCCTCCAATCTCTGATTGTATTAGCGATTGTGTTAAAAATTCCTTTCTTGCATTTACAGCGTTCCACTATAAAATGTTTTGTCTTTTGCATAATAAAGCTTTTGCTGTTCTTCTCCAGGGAATACTCAAGTGACAGTCAACAATCAAATTGTTGTTGGGACACTAATGAATCTGTCAGATAACCCCACTAGAGTCAGTATTGGACAAGACTGGCGAGAATCAGATATAACAAACAGGATTCCCATTATTGTTACGGGAAATGACTTTTCAACAATTTATGCTCCCTTGATTCGTGATGGAAGGATGGAAAAATTTTACTGGTACATAAAAGTGATATGGTTAAAAGTTAGGGTCATAGGTTGTAATATTATTCAGTCATAATTATGAATTTAAGAATTGCAAGAATTTTCTTTCTGCTACGATACAATATATTAAACACAACATCACTTGCATTGCATACTATGAACTATTTATTGATGTGTCCTGGAAGATATGTTGAGCCGTCCTTGTGAATTTGTCATCTGATTGTAGCATTTTGAATAACCATTTGCAAGGCCTTTAGTTTATTTATTCCATGTTTTAGGTTTTCCTGTGATTTCTTTTAAATTTTGGTGATGCTATGGTAGTGATTAAGCTTATTGTTAAAATCCTCATTATGTTTTTTGTCGCAGGCAGCCTACCCAAGAAGACATTGTTAATATCGTTTATAGGATGTATGAGAAAGATGGAATATCTAAAGATGAGGTTGTAAGCATGGTAAACACTTTCCCTAATCAAGGTATGGTAGCTGCGATCTAACTTCCCTTTTCCTTTAAGAACTTCTTCTGAGCCTATAATTCCAAAAACCATTAACCCTGATTTTATGCCTACATCAAAATTTTATTAGTCCCCAAGGTTCTCCTTTTTAATGTATTGATTAATTCTAAATTTTACAATAACCTGAATACCAATAATGTAGACAGTTCTTATTTATTTTTGGGGTGATCGAAGCAGCTTTGGATTTTTACGGAGCCGCAAGGTCTAGAACATATGACAAGTCAGTTTCTAAGGTATTTATTTCTTCTCCGGAATGTTTTCCCTGCTATAGTCTGACTCCAGTCCAAGGAATTTTCCATTGGGCTCCCCTCTTGGGTTTGGAAAACGTCTAATTTGTTCTGCTACTGTTTGTCAGGTTGTCATCTTTTTGTTATTATCCTACTTGGTACTCCTAAGAAAAGCCCATTATTTGTTATTTGTAATTGTTAATTTGCAAGTTAGAGCTGATATATACAGGTAAATCTATTAAATTTCCTATATGCAGTGGGTTGACGAAATTGGAGGTTTGGAAAATCTCGGGGACAAACTCATCAAAAGAAGAAAGAACCAGAAACTTCCTCTGTTTACACCCCCGAAGGTAATAATAAGTTAATAACCAAAATTTCCTTGTTTTTCTTCGTCTTTTCCCCGAGTGATTGACGTTAGGAACATAGGGTCATAACTCATAACTATTTGTTTTATATCTCAATTTTCACATTAACTCTACAAAAGGTATGAAGAATTTATTTACGGATCTTGTATAAATAGAATCATTGATAAGTTCTTACGATTTGTCAAACAAATTTAAGAATCTGTCTTTTCTATAAAAATAAAGTTAGAATCTGTCCTAGCCTGGCCCTGGCCCTTGGGGGAAGGTGGTTTAATGTTTTGATTTATCTATGAAGCTGCTAAGCGTCGGTTATGTGAAATTATTTTATCATCTATTTGAACAGCAAACAATGGAGGCTTTACTTGAATCAGGCTATTCTCTCCTCAAGGAACAGCAACTGATAATGGAGAACAAACTTTCGAAGGAATATTTGAAGAATATTGATGCCTAGAATGAGAGACTAATAGTTTGTTTTCAATTTTCATGCATAGTTTATGTAAGTCGTAGTTGCAACTTGAAGAACTTTTTTCTTTTATTTTTTTTAACTTGAGCTGCCTCGGTTTTTGAAATTTGGTTGATCCGTGTTGATTACTATCGTCAATTTTGTTCATCAGAATATTTTTGGACCATTTAGTCAGATGTCTATATTATGAGGTCCTCAAGGATGTATAGGTTTCAGGTAAGTAGCATATCCATAATATTTCTGTTTTTGTAATTTTCACGGTATCGAGTTCAAGGTTTATAACAGAATATCCAATCGAGTGCTGTTGTCCCCGAATTATTTACACTGTTTGAAGAATGCTTAGGAGAGATGGAAGAAGGAACATTTTTTGGTCTTTTAATTTTTTTTTTCAAAATTTAAATTGAATTTCAACTTTTTTTCGGTATTTAAAAAACATTTTACAGATTATTATTCAGTTTTAAGATGGATTGAATTTTGAATTTTTGTTAATAAAAGTTACAAGACTTTAAAATTTTGGAGTCCATAAGTCCTCGGATTTAGAGTTTTGTACCCATTAAATCCTAAATTCCCAATGATATTTTCAATTAGCATTAGCACCATTTCCGGCCACCACACCACTGACGGCCTAAGCATTTCCATAAAAATTACAGCTACTATTCGGCCTTTCCGGAACCAGATTATCCCCAGCCACCATACCCGTCTTGACTTCCACCAATTGCCAACTTTGTGTGCTCGCTCTTAAACCCTACTAATACCTCTACATCTTTACATTCCCATAAACAGTGACGTTACCGTTGGTTACAATCAAATCCTGAAAGTCAACGCCACAACCACCAGATGGGGTAAGGGAATCCAAGCAAGAGTAGGATGAGGATAGGCAGCAGAAGTGGCAAAGAGTCTTATTTTAACTTTGTCGGCTGTAGGGTTAATATTGGAGTGAGAACAGAGGACTAAACCAAAGGAGAAAAAGGCACATAAGGAACGTGGAGATAAGACAGTTTTGGATGAGTAGACTGGTTATGGAAGTTGCATGCATATCTTCTACGAGAGAAATGAAAGCCTTTTCTTTTCTCTGTAGTACTTTGTCATCACTTGATTGGCTTGTGAAAAGTTGCATTAATGCGGAATTTGAAAACCTAAATCCTTTCAATGTCAGGTGAATAAGGATTTGGATATAATAATATATGCTTGTCTTCTCGAGATTTCATTTTGGAATGAGGCTTTTAAAATCTTGGCTCTGTTTTCGCAAGAGGTCAAGAACTAATATGAATATCTCAAAGTGCGGTAGTCTACAATTGAATAGTATCACTATCAGTGGATGGATAGACATGCTAATGGAGACTGGAGAGGACATCTTTGTCTAGAAATTTAGCGAGGCAAAAGGGACAAGAAGTTTTTCTTATGCTCACTTATTGCAGGAAAGGTACGGATGTGTGGAAAGAAACAATGATTGTGGCTGAGAATTGAGATTCCATTGGGAATTAAATGCTCGATATGCTTCTAATATCGACCGCAATGATGATGTGGTTCAAGTTTTCTCTATCCTTTAAAATACTGAAAATTATTTAATTTCTTTCTCTTTTGTTTATATGCTTTTAAACAATTTGTTGACGCCATTTGAATGTATCCAATTTGAAATCGTGATAAAGCGCAAACTTAGTTCTCAAGTTATCTAATTCCTACTAAAACTTCATCTTTAGTAATCATTTTGGCATAGAAAAGAAAAGCAAAATTGATGTTGACCATGAACAGTTGACGGAACGTTTAATCAAAATGAGGACAAAAAATATGAAACTTTCCTCTCAATTGCTTGCTCCCAAGATTCTCTATAAAAAACAGGGATTGAAGTTGTTAAATGTCACAAGGGGATAGAATATCAAATAGGAGATAGAAGAAGCAAGAAGCAAGCTTTCGGTGATCCCAAATCTCTCAGTGCTAACCCAAGAGATTGCACTCTAGTTGTAACGGTAGAGAAGCTCTTAAGACTTTATGTAAATAGTGGATAATTATTGTTTCTTATTGAAATAGGGGCCAAAATTAATTGGATTAAGAAAGGGGATAGATGCATTAAATTTTTCTTCAATACAGCGACAACTAGAAGAAATGTAAACATAATCATCTCCATAAAATCAGAATATAGGAAAACTTTATTTGGGCAAGCTGAGATTGCTAAGGAAGTTAGAAATACTGCACAAAAGGTAATACTGTAGGAAATGGAGTGGATATTAGGCAATTTGTCACAGCCAAGATCCCTGAACAAGAAGCCTCTTTGCTAATTAGACCTGTCACGGATTAGGAGATAGAGAAGGTAGTGTTAAGCATGAATGGCTCAAAGGGCCCCAATCTAGATGGATTGAATGATCTTTTCTTTCAAAAAACTTGGGATAAAATAGGAAGATTTATTAAAGATGTCGTGTAGGAGTTTTTCCAAAATGAAGTATTGCTTAAGAAGATTAATAAGACTTTTATGTGTTTAGTTCCCAAGAGTTATCAACTTGGAGTGATTTCAAACCTATCTCCTGTATTAATTGTCTCTAGAAGATCATCACCAAAGTTTTGGCAAATGAGCTAAAAGATGTTCTTCACTTCCTCATTATTGAGAATCAAAGGGCATTTATGAGTAGTAGACATATTGAGGATAATATCCTTATATTGTAGGAGTTTTTGAAAGGGTATACTTGTAGTAAAAGTGTTGGGTCCCGTTTCCGGAACCCAACTCATCAGAAACGAATCATACCTTTTCTTGCTCTGAAACCACAAATGTTGGATCCCGTTTTCGGAATCCAACTCTTAACAAAATACCATCATACTTGAGCGTGGTTCCTTGTAATCTCT
>JAOSBM010000001.1:12845857-12858261 GCA_027568955.1 Erythroxylum tenue
TCGTCCAACCGACTGATGTAGTACGCCACCCTCGCGGGGCACGGACTCGGATATCACCAACGATATCGGGTTCGAGTCACTCGGGAGTGGGGTGTTACATCCATAATGAAGCCATTCGAATAGAAGATGTAGATATATCATCATTCCATATGAGAGATGTTGATCCCAATATATTAAACTGGATGAAATCTAAGCCAATCTTATCGTACAAACAGATGAAGACTATACTCAAGATGAATTAAATGACAATGATGATACTGCCGAATATATTAGTAACGAAGAGTCCAATAATGTAATTAATGACGATGATTTTCAAAATCTTGATCATGATGATTAAAGGTAAATAAATTGTTTATATTCTCTGGAATGTTATGTTGATATTTGAGTTATGTTAATCCATATTGTTGATATTTCACTTATGTTATGATGATGATGATGATGATTGGTGTTTGCCTTATGTATGCGGAATGTTGGTGTTTAGTTTATGTTATGCGAAATGTTGGTGTGTGGTTGAGTTTTGTTATACAGAATGTTGGTATGTGTTTGAGTTATGTTTTAGCATCATGTTAGTGTTTGAGTTATGTTTATGTGGAATGTTCATGTTTGACTTATATTTTTTACGGAGCGTTGATGTAAGTAGTAGTGGGGATGAGGACTCTTAGTTTGTCCATAATTTTTTTTTAAAGTTTTGTAATTAATATTTAATTACATTTTTTATCAAATGCATTTAATTTTTAATTAGGAAACATTTTTATTTTACTTAATTAATATTCAAACAATGTTACCAACAATAATTAAAAAATGTTACTTAATTATAGTTCAAACAATGTTAAAAACAATAACATGAATTAAAAATGTTATCAATAATTATAATTAAATGATAAATTGTTAATAGGAAAGGGTAATTAAAAATAAACATTCGTCACTAAAACTTTTTTACTACAAATACAAAATCGCCATCAAATCTTTTTAGTTACGTTTCACAAAACGTCTCCAATGACCTTTAACTACATTTCCAAACACGTTGTTAAATATATTCTGTTATGAAAATAAATCGTCACTAAAGTTTATTGCTTACGCCTACGCTTACAAAGCTAATTACCTTTAGCTACCAAAATCAAACGTCGCAATATGTCATTTGCGACAATTTGGGTTTTTTTTCCTCGCCTATTCCTTTTTGTGACGGACCTATGATTGTAGAAAAATCACTTAGGCGACGATTTCGTAAAAAAATTCCTAGGTAATTATTTGCTACTTGACTTTTGCAACCATTTGCTCGACGATTTTTTACTGTCGCTAAAATTTTTTTGCGACAACGTGTTCTCCTTTAGCGACAAAATTAGTCATCGCTAAAACCTCGTTCTGTTGTAGTGTGGCCGATTGTGACAACATTTAAGTTCTTAGCTTTATTTTATTTTTTTAATTTCTATTAATCTTTCTCTTTTCTTCCTTCTTATTGTAGTTCCTTCTGAATTCTTTGTTAGTTTTTTGTTTGTTCTTTACCCTTTTTCATTTCACCCACTTTTTGATTGTTGGCAAATACTTCGATATTTGCAAGATTTCTATTTCAGGTAAGTCTCTGTCCCCGAATCTCTAGTTATACGTAGTTGGTGTAGATCATAATTGTAACTTTAAGTTGCATCTCCTTCATTTCTCTATTTGGGTTTTTAATCGAAAAGGCATTAGACGCTCCACTTAATGTGTGGAGTGCTCATGTAGTTCCTCAGTTATTTCCGGGTTTATGTGTCCTTAGAAGGGAATTATTTACGGGCTTATACTTCTTCATGTAGTGATAATGGTAACGATAATAGAAAGTTTGGAGGTTTATGGATATCAATGGCAATTGGTAATTATAGTGATAATATCAATTAATTCACACTCCTTTGGCGTCAACCTTTTTATGTACAAGTTTACCTATAAATGCTTCTTGTTTTTGAATTAAAGTATGCTAACATTTTGATTCAACTTCATATTTTTTATATAGGGATTAAAAAAATCATATACATGAATAGATTGTAACATGAATAATAAAAGTTGCATAAAATTCTATAAATAAGATCACACAAAATTTTTAAGTTAGAGTCAAATATACTAAAAGAATTCAACGAATGATTTAATACATTCTCAGAGATCTTAATTAATCAACTTAATAAGATAATTGTCATTTTTTATTTGTCACATCTATATGTTGGTCTATTAAGAAACAGTCTCTCTACTATGTAGGGGATAAGGCTGCGTATTATAAAACTTTCTCAGATCTAACTTTACTACTGGAGTTCAGACTGGGTGTGATAATGATGATGATAATGATGAACTTAATAATATAGTATATATGTCTTGAAAAAGAATATGGTTACATTTATATCGATTTATGAAATTAGGGTTAATAATTCAATCAAGATAAAATTATAGTATAGAAATGTTCTTAGGAATTTTATATCTAGATCTTAATTATCATTTGCTTATTTCATTATTGTTTATTGCTTTGATTAAGTATTTCAATTTAGTTTGGTTAATTATTTCTTTTAAATACATTATTTGTTTATTAAATTAGGTATTTGTAGTCAACGACGATTCCAAAAAAAAATCTCCTAAAAACAATTATGATTAATTTATTTTTAATAAATAAAAACATCTCCTAAAAACAGTTATGATTAATTTAATTAGGATAGATCTTAACAAATACTCCCTCCTATTCAAAATAAAAGTCATTTTAAAGAGATTTTAATTATTCAAAATAAGTGTTGTTTGTAACTTTTCATGCATAATTATAATTTTATTTCTAAAATTATCTTTTAATTTCTCTCACATCTTAATTGCACAAATTATATTTTTAAAGCACTTCAACATAAAATTAACAAGGATATATCAAGTATTTTATTAACTTTCTTAATAAGTGTGTATTTCTTTAAAACAACTTTTATTTTGAACAGGAGGTGTATACAATTTTAAGGGTCCATTCTTCTATCTGGAACGTTCTAGCACCTTGTGCGTCTATGATATAAGCAAAGAAGTTGATTCCTTGTACCATCAGGTCAGCTTCCCAACAAAGAGCTCTACACTCTTACTTGAAAGAACAAAATGAGGTAAGGAGATCATTTTTTCTTCAGTTAATTCTTAGCTTCATGTGTTTTCCTTCAGTCTGAAAAGGTTTTGCTTCATGTTGTTTCATTGCTTCTTGTGAACGTGGGACGATCGTTATGAACTTCATTTCTTATGTCTTTTTATTGTTTTGTTGGCTGAAAAACCCAGAAAGTTTTCATCTTTATAGAAAGCTACAAATACTTGTCTAAATGGTGATAACCTCCGTTATGAAATTAGTAGAATGATATGTTGTTGAGTGAAATGTACCAAGTTCTAGGTGACGATCATACCGGTTTCTACATAGATTCGGATGTAAAATGCTGAAAAACCAGTTAAATGGATTCAACTGAGGAGAGGGATTCGTCAGATTGATTTTACTTTTACAATTGATGTGTATGAAGTACAGCTACATTGATACTTTTTGCAGCCGACACCCAATTGTGAAGTGGGCACAAAGAAGCGACAGGATTTACATCACTATTGAGTTACCTGATGCCAAGGATGGGAAGCTCAAGCTTGAACCTGAAGGGAGGCTTACCTTTTCTGCCACTAAAGACGAGGCTCTCTACGAGTCTGAAAAGGTAAGAATTCAGTTAATTCTTAGCTTCATGTGTTTTCCTTCAGTCTGAAAAGGTTTTGCTTCATGTTGTTTCATTGCTTCTTGTGAACGTGGGACGATCGTTATGAACTTCATTTCTTATGTCTTTTTATTGTTTTGTTGGCTGAAAAACCCAGAAAGTTTTCATCTTTATAGAAAGCTACAAATACTTGTCTAAATGGTGATAACCTCCGTTATGAAATTAGTAGAATGATATGTTGTTGAGTGAAATGTACCAAGTTCTAGGTGACGATCATACCGGTTTCTACATAGATTCGGATGTAAAATGCTGAAAAACCAGTTAAATGGATTCAACTGAGGAGAGGGATTCGTCAGATTGATTTTACTTTTACAATTGATGTGTATGAAGTACAGCTACATTGATACTTTTTGCAGCCGACACCCAATTGTGAAGTGGGCACAAAGAAGCGACAGGATTTACATCACTATTGAGTTACCTGATGCCAAGGATGGGAAGCTCAAGCTTGAACCTGAAGGGAGGCTTACCTTTTCTGCCACTAAAGACGAGGCTCTCTACGAGGTTGATATCGAGCTGTTTGACAAGGTCAATGTTAAGGTATGCCATTCTATATATATATATTTATGACATTGCAATGCGTAAAGGTAGAAATCTGGAATTGATTAATGGTACTTGAGCATTCATCTGCAGGAGAGCAGGTACAACTTGGGAGCTAGACATATTGTCTATGTCATTAAGAAAGCAGAAAAGAAGTGGTGGAGCAGGCTGATTAAGTGGGAAGGAAAGCCTCCAGCTTTCATTCATGTTGACTGGGATAAATGGATTGATGAAGACGATGAGAAAGGTACAGGATGCTTGTTTTATAGTTTTTTTAATCTTGGTATTACGTTAATTAATTTTACTAAAATCAAACTCTTCTCTTGTTATTGTGACAGTTGAAGGCAACATGGGTTTTGATGATATGGATTTCTCGGTGAGTCTGTAGCTTGCTCGTCTTGGTTGTTCACTCAGCGTTTCCCTGCTCCTAGTCGCTCTGATTAAAAATGGACGAGGCATTTAGTTGCTTGAAATAGCTTACAAACATGGAAATTTTCACGGGAATTAGAATATGTGTTGCATTATGTAGGACTAAATCTGCTTAATCACCAACAAACACTTGTTTGTTGAAAGGGGACAAGGGGAGGGACAGTTATGGAAGTGTGAAAAGTGAGCACGTTGATAGTTCGGAGAGATTCATTCTATGATCTATGGAGGTCTCCTGCACAGGAATTGGTTTTACTAAATCAATGAGCTTTCGATCATTTTCAATAGCTGATAATGCTACAGTAGAAGATTGTTGTAGCAAAGAGTCTAAAGTTCCTGTTTATGAGTTCTTTAAAACAGAATGATAATGCCAAGAAGGGTTTTAAGCACTGGAATTATACTAGTGTATATGTTTGGTTTTTAAGGTCAGACTAAGCAAACATTATTGATCTGGTCTATCAGAAAGGTGAAACGAAAACGATTGGACTGGAATAAAATTTAGTTCCTCTGCCTATCAGCATTGTCCCATCCTCACATGTAATGGCTGGATTTAGAGGATACCTAATCATCAACATTGGCCCCCACTTGTTAATTGAGATTAATGCTATGCAGAAAATTAACATGGCTGATGAGGATTTTGACATTGAAGATTCAAAAGGTGACAAAGGTTAGAACTTTATACGTAGGTGCATTCATTTATCGGCCTTCAGATGCAGCCTGATGCTTAGTTTTTTTATTTAGCAACAGAAATGTTGTATGAAATAATATTGTTGTTGTACTGCCTACATGTATTCTTATGTCTGCTTGAAATTTTCAGAAGGGGAAGAAACAAAGTAAGAACAAGAACACAATTCATCAGCTATTGAAGAAACTGAGACTTAGTTGCATCAGCTATTGGAGAAACTGAGACTGAGCTGTGTCTTGTAAAGCTACCAAGATTACTCTGTGCCAGAGAGCAAAAGAGCGGAGAAAGTTCTCACACAACACAGAAATCTCGTAGCATAATTTGTATAATGACTCCAAGGTTCAATGGTAACTTGTACAATGTTTCTGTTGAGTGAAATAAATCAGCATACGATCCACAACAGAGTTCTAAATACGTTTCTATGAAGTGTCACATAAACTAGATTTGCTAGTTTTATTCACATTGAATGCCGCATAAATCGAATTCATTTATGCTGCAAACAAATGAGTTCTTAATAAATAGATTATTATATTTTTGTCAAGTAGCAAAAGTTCTGAACTCTTCGGTATCTATTTGTTAACTAGCAAAAGTTCTGAACTCTCCACTATCTAAGCAGCAAAGTTTCGGCCGTGACATAACCGAACGAGTCCCAAAAAAGGATGAAAAGCAATTTAAGGCGACAAGTTAAATCATTCTATGTGAATATAGACTGAAATTCTCCAGCAATCATGACGTAAACTTAATCGTCTATTAAGCAATCAAACAAATACGTGCAGACAAATTTGCATTGATTCACATACTTAATCATATATGGCTGAATCATGTATAACTGCAGCCGCAAAACAAAATTTCATTTGATGCTTCGTCATACACAGTACACAAAAATGCAAAGGCTGAATAAATGGTGCAAGCATCCAGATACAGTAAGGACAGGATACCTACTGAGACACGCACGTACATACATGACTTGGCTATGCATCAAGTCCCTAACAAAATAGAGAGCTACAGTATTTGTCAAGAGCACTAGAGATATATCCCAAACCGTCATCCAAAAGGACCTGGTTCAAAACTATCAAACATGGCCTCTACTAGCCACTCCATCCCCATCAACCAAAGTGACCCCGGCATTTTGATGATCCACATAAGCATTTCTTTTTTCTGCATGGATCCGTATCTGACTGTGAAATCCCATAATCGTAGGTTAACTCCGTCATAGGAGGAATGTGTCTTGATGCAAAAAAGGCAATACAAAGGAAGGATTCATTACTATGTTCATACATGATTGGCTGCCAAAAGGTATTTGGATCACAACTATGATTCATAAATCGAGCCACATTGCCAATGTTCTTTGCACTTATGAACACGGATGATGACATAGCATAGTTCTCAGAAGCATCAGTAGAAGTGTCTATTAACCCAGATTCACAATTCCAACTAAATGACTCATAACCACAGGTTGAATCAAACACATAATCATCATCTTCACTAATCTTGTCTATTAGCTCACCTGCATATTGACAAATAAAGGTCCCAGCTCGTACAGGATCCCATGATCGGAGGCCCCAGCCTCTGTCCTTTGTCTTGAACACTTCCAGGCGAATCTTCAAACCACTCTGAGATACCCGATTTTTGCAATTAGCAAGGCATGGACAGGCTGAACCACATTCATGTATCATTGGCTTCCGACTCACAAGAATCCCATTGGCAGTATATGGGAAGTCACCTTCATTCTTTCTGACGCAAGAGCAGTTCAGATTGCCAGGTTGGCATGCATTCTGACAGTTACAGCCATAAGCTGGTTGTGTTAGCTTGAATGACTTGGGATACTGGACAGCAGCAAAATATTTAAAGCACGCAGGCCCCTTCTCTTCATCAACTTCGTTTACAAGAGAAACAGGTATCTTTTCAGCTCCTGAGGTGATGTCAGGAAGAATTAGTCCAACCCTTGAAGAAATCATCTCTTTCCACTTCTCAATCGATTTCCAAATAGAAAAAGCACTTGGCTGACCAGGCACCCGAACCAACTTATACTTGAATGTACTGCTACCAGATTTTGCCTTCTCCAGCCATGACTCCTGGATTGTATAAAGACCATCATACACATAGACCTTTGCTGATGTATTAACAGCATCTTTCATGCCTCGAATAACTCTCACTTCACTGCCCCGGTGCAGGCTCCTCTCCATAGCAAGGTTACCCCTCTCAAGCTTCTGATCAGCAGCTTGTTCTTTCTTGTTGATTCCTCCATGACCACTATATATAAGAAAATTGCTGTCTTCAGTTTCATCATCATAACCACCAGAAGAAACAATGCTAATTGCCATTGGTTCATCCTCCAAATTAATTTTGACAATCATGTAATCAATCCCAGCCATCGACTGGGAATGTAACCCCACCAAGCACATTTCAAATCTAAAAAAGAAAATGTCCCCAACCTCAACTCCAGGGACAGCTCCAATTCTCTTTTTCATGTTAGTCCGCACCCCTTTGCTCATCAAAATATTGCCAGCTTTCAAATCCGGCCGCTTAATACCTCCTTTCATTGACTCCTTAACATCCTCTAATTGGCTAAGCTTTCTCCTAAGGCCATCAAACCTCATTAGCACATTAGTAACCACTTCCCTGTCACCATTCTCCCTCTGAGACAAACCAATTGCTCCAACAAAATCACCAGAAGCCACTGTCGTGCGGCCCTTTCTGGTCCTCTTTCTCAAGGGCTTTGGATCTTCAAAGACTTCATCTTCATCGTTATCATCATCTTCATGCTGCTCGCCCAGGTTCTCGTTTGGCTGTCGTACCGGAAACGAGCGAAGGGGTGTAGGATTGTGAGTCTGCTGGTTAACACCTTGGGGTAAATTAAAAGGGTAAAATGGAGGAAACCCAGAGGCAAATGGAGGACCTTGAGTGTTCGACGGGAAGACAGGAACCAAAGTACGCAATGGTTTCACATCTAAGACTCTAGATTTATCAAAATTAGCTGAACCTGGAACAGAATTGCTACACGACCCTCCATCCATTTCGACTTAACCTACAAGCACAAGAAATAACAATCAAACAAGAAAAAGCATCCCAGAAACCACAAATCAGAAATTGAGTTGTCACTTCACCAAATAAAGAAAGTACACAACGAAAATAAAGTGTGCATGTCGAACGATTAATTATAACAAAAAGGGAATTTTTTTCTATGTTTTTACAGGAAAAAAGATTAAATCTTGAACCGAACACCTTTCAGATTAGAATCGAATGGGCAGTTTTGTTCACCTGTGGGTCGATTCTTCGTTAGCTCTTAAAGAGCCGGTGGTCACTGTATCCCTTGAGATGGTTCACTCGAAAGGAGGCAACATCAAACCGTACGGGAATAGACGTAAAACAGGGAAAACAAGAGCGGGGGAGTATTTCCTCGCAATCGTAGCAAGAACTTGTCTAAATGGTTAAGATTCCTCTAGTTAAAGGTATTTGTTTAGGTGTTTTTTTTATGATGTGATTAGTTCTTAATGTGTTATTATTTTTTATCTAAAATAATTGATATGACGTTGATTTTATCCAAATAGGTTTTTTTAAAGGATTTTATCCAAATACTTGATATGATGTTTTTCTTGTTTAATTAGAGTACACGTGACCTTGTTCTTTAAAAAAAAACCATATTTTTTATAATCTCTATTAATTATATAAATATAAAAGACCTCTTGCATCCAAATTTTAATAAGTTTAAATTTAAGCTAGTTTTTATTTAATAAAAATTGTATGTTTCCATGTGGCTTCTCTCTAAAAACTCTTTCTATCTCTATTGAAAGTTTGAGTTTTCAAAAAGTTTACTTCTATTGCACAAAAATACAAGTATGCTCTGTATTTACCTTTTTATAAGGATCTTATGTATCAGAAAGTATTAAAACCTATAATCTTGTTTGAGTTTTAAATTATATAGGGATGATTAGTCAGTTTAGATCCCTAAAAGGCAAGCCTTGAGAGTTTACGCTCATTGAGATGAAGGGTTTATGTCTTGGCTAGCATACCTAAGATTTTAGCTACAATCATTTTTGTTTATCATAAGAGCTATTATAGAGATCTGCCCTATCAAATCATCTGTAATTTCTTGTTATCTCCGTAATCCTTATTTTAGGGTTCTCAATTGGTATCAAAGCTGTATCATTTGGACAAAAGTATTAAGAAACAATTATGGTCCTGACATACCTATTGTCAAGCAGGAAAGTTACAAATCTTGCCAAAAGGGATTTGTTATAAATAAGATTCTTGTGAGTACATTGAAGATCACAATATCTTTTAACTACATTTCTTTAAGATGATAAGTTCCCTTTGCTCGAGATAAATATGCAAATGTTAGTTTTGAAAGAGGCAACAATATTCTCAAAATTTGATTTAAAGCTGGATTTTGGCAATTACGTATTGATGCAAAAGATCGGCATAAGATAGTATTTTGCATTCTTAATACCTAGTATCAATAGGCAGTCATACCATCTGGCTAAAAGTTACCCCATCATTATTTCAAAGAGTCATATGACAAGGATCTATGATAATATCTTATCAAGTGCTTTGATTTATATTGATGATATCCTGCTTTATTCTCAAACTCAACAAGAGCATCAAGCTTTATTAAGACAATTTTTGGATCTTATAAAAAGTATGGGATTATGCCCTCAGCCAGCAAAAGTCAAATTGGATAAGCCTAGATAGAATATTTGGATATGAAATTTCTTGATAGTTTTTACCAACCCAGCCTACATATTGCCAGTGAAATACTAAACTTCCTAAACACAAACTTTACTGTTAAACAAATCCAATAGTTTCTCTCGTATGTCAAAATATTTCAGTTACCTAGTAAAGCAATTGAACAAAAAATCACCACCATGAGGCGCTAACTAGACAAAGGTAGTTAATAAATTAAAAAAGATCAGTCAACTTCCACCTCTACTAAAGATTCTTGAAAAAGGAAAACGAATCTTGTAGAATGATGTTAGTGAAAAATTATAGGGAGCAACATTAATAGAGGCGATAGAAGGAAAGAGGTTTTACTGTGGACATGCTAGCGGACAATTTAAACTCGCAGAAAAGCATACAAAGAGGTTCTGGTAGTTAAAAGAGATATAAAAAAGTTTAATTTCCACCTCAACTCTTATCTCTTCATAGTAGAAATGAACAATATGTTCTTTCCAAAGATATTGGATCCAAACAAAAAACTTCTGCCAAAGAGTTAATTACTTCACTGGAAAGATTGGTTATACCGTTATAAATTCACAATTAAACACATCAAAGTCCATCAGAACATCTTAGTTGATTTCCTCTCTCGGCCTAAAAAATATATTAGCCTTATCAGTCTTTGCAAAACTATTCATTTCATCCTTTCAACAAATGATCGACCCATCACTATAAAGATAAAGAAGTTCTTTCCTCCTATTGTAAGAACATGCACTATTATTGATGAAATAACTTCTTTTGACCAACTAAGCCTCTTCTATTACCTCTACCTCTTGTTTAACCAATCAAGCTTACATTGCTGCCCATCCCTGTTTATCATTTAAGCATCATATTTTACTATATGTTCATTAATGGTTCGCTCTCGGAGCATGCATTATGATACTTATAGGCACTCTCTCCTCTCTATGCATATGTTATCTCTCTTCCTCCCTTACGGATCTATCAACATTTATGTGATAAAGAAAATGAAAATCCCCTTCTATGGACCTTTCTTGAGTGATACCAACTACTAATAAGATGGAGGATGCAACTCTCACAGATTATTGAGGATCTTAGGTTATGAGAGACTCTATTAGAGAAGCAAACCACTCAATGCTTCTTTGTCCTTCATCGACCTTACAATATATCAAATGATGGAATCATTTACTTTGAGAATCAGGTATACTTTTGGCGTACTTCAATCCAATGGATAAAATGCAAAGAAAATTTCCTTAAAGGCTTGAGGTACATTCTTAAGAACCTCAACCATTTTTCTAAATATGCACTGCCAGTTGTCTCTACATCTATGGGACCTTACCCAGTAGAATTCATTCTTGGAAAACCTTGAATGCTATACTTTGAGATCCTAGACAACCCTATAAACTTGGGCCTAGACATTGCTGAACCATCTCAGATCGCCTCCTTCTTCCAGAATGCCCAAGATCCAGATGATGATATTCCCATCATTTATGAAGAAGAGTTAGATAAATTTTGTTGAAAAAAGTTAAACACAGAGGAAGCTAGCCCTAGTAAAAGATGGAGAAAAATCAGTGATGATAGTGACAACATGAGTGGAAGAGCTTTCCAGTCAAATATGCAATTGTGGAAAGAATCTATCTAACGAGGATAATGATTAAGATTCCTCCCATTATCATTGTGGGTCCCTCTAGTTAAGTTTATTTGTTTAGATGTCTTTTATGTTATGACATCGTTCTTATCCATTTACTATGTGATGTGATGATGTTTTTATCTAGAATATTTAATGTAACGTTGTTCTTATCTAAAGTAGTTAATAAGGTCACATCACACCTTAACAGTTAAGAACAACATCTATTCAACTATTTTAGATAAGAATAACGTTACATAAACTATTCTAGATAAGAACAACATCACATCATATAATAAACGAATAAGAACAAAGTCACATCATAAAAGACACCTAAATAAATAAATTAAACTAGAGGGACCCACAATAATAATGAGAGGAATCCTAATTATCATCCTCGTTAGATAGGTTCTTGTTACAATTGCATATTTGACTGGAAAGCTCCTCCACTCGTGTTGTCACTATCATCACTGGTTTTTCTTTGTCTTTTACTAGGGCTCGCTTCCTCTGTGTTTAAAATTTTCAAAGATTTATCTAGCTCCTCTTCATCAATACCAGAATATCATCATTTAGATCTTGTGTTGGATCCCGTTCCCGGAACCCAACCATCCGACCCAAACCAAACCAGAGCATTCCCATTCTTGCTCCGATACCAAAGGTGTTGGGCCCCGGTTCCGGAATCCAACTGCAAAGGCCAAAACGATACGAACAAATCGAAAACTTATAGCGGAAGCAA
>JAOSBM010000001.1:12869509-12880070 GCA_027568955.1 Erythroxylum tenue
TTTAACGAGAAAGTTGCACAATTCAACCCCCCTTCTTGTGTGTTGATTATCATTATATTTACGTGTGATTAACTTCACTTGTGTCTGTTGTGATAAACCATCAAGCTTTGAATCAATTCTATTAAGGACGTTACTTTGTGCTACAACATTTTGTGTCTACCAATTTAGTACTTCTTCTACTGGAGAAACAGGTGCATAATTACCATATGGGTTGATACCTATTGATCTTAAGTATGGCCTTAAATATACCCTAGTTGTCTTATTAGTCTCGGCTTCTAAAAGTTGAAAATCTTCCTCATATGATCTCATCATGATACAAGGTAATGCTTAAGGGATCTAATTAGGGACTAGAAAATTTATTAGCACAGAGTATCTTGGTTAGTTCAAGTGTTCCTTTCCAATTATTCTCAATAGTTTAGAGAGATCCTTTGGTCTAGGTTTAGGATTCCTAAAACCTATCAAAGGTCTTGAGCCATCATCTTCATCATGCTTGGGTTGGAACATCTTTTGTGGTTAGCACTGAGATCTTTCTTTGGGCTTTATACTGGACTCTTCCCTTCATCGAGGGATATAAACTTCTTCATCACTATTAGAATCTTCATCCATCTAACATTTACAGTCTGAATAGTACATAGATGGATCTACATCTCAGATAAAATTTCCATTAACATAGTTGACGTACACCTTATATCCATTGGGGTGGATAAAGTGGATTAGAGGACCAATGATGCCTTCTTCGTGAGAAAATGTTGGAGTAATCATCATTATTGGCCCAGATGAGGCTCTGGATGATTTTGGATTCTCTTATATAGGCTTGCTGAAAACATATTTTACCGTTCCTTCCTTCAAACTTCACAAGATTGGAGGAGTGGTAGTGTGAATGGAGCATTTATGAGGAGTACGAAATTATTTCTCATAATTTGTTATAAAATCCATAGGCATTAACTCTACCATTTGTCGTGATGGTAACTATCTTGGAATCTAGATGATTGTAGTCTCATTCTGAGACCTGTCTATCACCATATAAAGGGCATCTCATGTAAATGATTTGATTATGGAGTGTAGTCGTAATAACAGTAGGATCTTGTTCAGCTCAAACAATTTAAATATGGACTTTCAGTCATATGGGTAGAGTCGAATCATCAATTTGATATTGAAGTCTGGAGCAACAGATATTGTGACACTTACATAGTTGAGAGTTGTCAAAAGGGTGTCGATTAAGGTATTTTGGTAATATGTGTATGTTGCATCTAGGAGAGAAATCCTAACTATTACTCGATTTCCTTTTCTTTTATGTAATGTTAGGACTATTCAAATAGTTCCTATATAACGATTTATGTAACCCTAACTTAGCCATAACAAGACGAGTTCAGAGGGAAACTCCAGAGTTGCATATTGTTTTACAGAAGTGGATTTTAGGCCACATTGGCCAAATCTGCATCCTTGGATTAATTCTTTAGGTTGAGATCTATGTATGGAGATTAAGGAGCGAATACTCCTTATAAAAGATATGGATATATAATGTAAACTATATAGGCTTAATAAAGATAGTTGGGTATCATGGATCTTAATGTGTTTGGGTAAGTGGGTAATTTCTACATGGTTTTCTATTTTATTGGAGAAAGTTTGTCTTAAGATTAAAAGGAAATTTCCCTAAAGAAAGAGCTGAAAAGATTTGAACTAGGTTTAATGAGGTCAAAACTTCACTCATATTTATCTGGGTCTCTCCTTACTCACTTTTATCAGCAATACTTTACCACTGTCACTAAAAAAGCTCATAGAAATAGACATCCATCATAATAAGTATGTCAAGACCAGGAAGTTTACTTCCTACTAGTTTTGTCCAAACAATATATCTTGGGAAGAACTTTATCCTATTCTTTAAGATCTATCTTGAAGGATTTGCCATTAGGTGTAGTGACGTATTCTTTATAAGGTTGTCATTCTTTTGTGGGAAGAATATATGGTTTTATAACACTTTAATAAGAGCCTATATCTTTGTAACTAATAGCTTTTGTGGGAAGAATATTTGGTTTTATTACACTTCAACAAGAGCCTATATTCTTGTAACTAATAGCTTAGATTGGTCTGTGATACTTTTTAAGAAGCAAATGGAGTTTGATGTATGGTTATGTTACTATTTGCTTCCTGGGCTCTAACATGAAACAAGACTGCTTCATCATGTACATTGGTTTATCATCTTCTTCATTAAGAGAAGAGGCTTCATCACCAGTAGATTCACAATCAAAAAGTGCAAACAGGGTCTCTTCATCTTCACTAGATTGTTATTCAAAAAGGGACTTAATGTCCCCATCATCTCTTATAAGCATCATAGCCTAAATGGGCTGCAAGATTTTCATATCCTTTTTGGTCTATTTAGGGCACCTTTTTGCATGATAACTTGGTTGTTAGACTTTCTAGTTTTAGAAGCTTGTTGTTTGAAAAATCTTATCTTCTTTTTCCTCTTTATATTGAAAGGTGGAACTCGTGACAACTTTCTCCTGAAGTGTTTCTTCTTCATTATATTATATATGTGCATTTCTCCATATCCTTGCATTTAATCTTTAAGTATTGCTTTTTGCACTCTTGTTTGAGTTAAGGTCCCCCTTTTAGCATAGCTTTGAAGAAATTATGTTTTTTAATATAATATGTACAGCATTAGCAAAGCTAATTGGTAGATTTCTCCAAGAGAGATTTCAAACATATCTCTGTGAAGATAATTGCTTGTTCTTTGTAATTCCAATTGCAACTCGTCAAGAAAAGAGGCAATGAATGTGTACCGAAGATTGACATTATTGAAGCTATTGAGCATATAATATTTTTCAGACATTCTTTGAAAATACTTTTCTAAATCTTTCTTGTTTATAGAGCAACACTTCATTTCAAAGTACGCATATCTACTTTGTTGATCAATAAGCAGAAAATCTCTAACGAATTCTTTATGGATTATTCCGAACAAAAAACTGGTTTCTTACAGTTTTAAAACTTACATGCGTTTGTATTCACTAAGGCTTTGGAACCATTCTCTTAAAGTTTCCTTCAGGTATCAGAGCCATAAGCTTCTTTAGTGACTGTGGTAAAGTTATTGTTGAGAAGAGTGAGTAAGGAGAGACCTAGATAACTATGAGTGAAGTTTTGACCATATCAAACCCAGTTCATTTCTCTTCAGTTCTTTCTTTAAGACAATTTCCTTCCAAACTTAAGAAAACTCTCTCCAATAAAATAGAGAACCTTTTAAAAATTGTCACTTACTCGAAGACACTAAGATCCATAATACCTAACTCTTGTTATTATGTCCATATAGTTTATATCATAGATCTAGATCCTTTAAAAGGAGTATTCACTCTTTAATTTCCACACATTGACCTCAACCTAAAGAATTGATCTAAGAATCCTAATTAGACCAATGTGGTCTAAAATCCAATTTTATAGAGCAACACATAACTTTGGAGTTTTCCTATGAACTCATCTTGTTATGGCTAGACGAGGGTTACACAAATCTCCATATAGGCACTATTCATATGATCTTAACATTACATGAAAGAAAAGGAATTCCAGCAACAGCTATAATTTCTCTCCTAGATACAACATACACATCTCACCAGAATGCCTTAATCTACACTCTCTGAAAGTCCAAATTCAAATTGTTGGAGCTGAGCAAAATCCTACTGCTATAATGGCCATACTTCATTAGCAAATCATTTACAACTTACAGAACCATGCTCTCCATCTGAATTTTCCACACTCTACACGAGATGCCCTTTATATGGTAGCAAACAAGTCTAAGAATGAGACCACAATCTTCCAAATTCCACGACAGTTGTCACTATAATAATTGGCAGAGTTAATACCTATAGAGTGGATCATAAATTATGAGAAAAATTTCATACTCCTCATGGGCGCTCCATTCATACTACCACTCCTCGAATTTTGAGAAGTTTGATGGATAGAATGGTAAAGTCTGTTTTTAACAAAAGAACCCAGAATCATCTAGAGCTTTAAATTTTATTATATTTTTGTTTATTTTAAAAAATGTTAAATCTTTTATCATTTGATTTTTTAATTTTAAAAATATCATTTATTCTTTTGTAATATTAGTTAATTATCATATAACTTTTTATATATTTTTTATTTATTTTATATACCCAAAAACTTCTTAATAAACAAAATATTGATAGAATATGATTAAAAAAATTATATAATAGTCAAACAACAATATCTCATAAGAGTAAATAATATTTTTTAAAATATAAAATAAAAATAACAAGAATAAATTGCATATCTCCATTAATTAAAAATTAA
The DNA here is from genome assembly GCA_027568955.1 of Erythroxylum tenue. Taxonomy (NCBI): domain Eukaryota; kingdom Viridiplantae; phylum Streptophyta; class Magnoliopsida; order Malpighiales; family Erythroxylaceae; genus Erythroxylum; species Erythroxylum tenue. The sequence continues at coordinate 12,873,812 of JAOSBM010000001.1, forward strand.
GTTTTTATTTAAATTTAAATTTTTCATAATTTATGATTTTTAGATTTATGTTTTATTTTTAATGACATGAATTTATTATTAATAAAAATATTATTTAAATTATTCTAAAAATTATAATAATATAATTTTTATTCAATTTTATAATTAGTTCAATTATTTCAAAAATAAGAAAAATATTTATATATTTTTTCTATTTTAAATATCCTTAACATACAAAATTATATAAGAGAATAATTACATTATTAATTTATAATTTAACTTACTTTTTAAATTTAGTATTTAATATTAATAACTAAATGAATATTTATTAAAAACAAAAACCAAAATTAACAAACAAACAAAAAACTCGGAGAAATGAAAAGTGCATACCAACAGATTAAGGAAGTTGATCTAAGCATTTATTTGGGAGACCAGGCAAAAACTGAAGATTAGATGATATGCTTGCTCATTCAACATACACTGCAAAAACAACACGCACAGAATGTCGACCATCAAACCATGTAATAGATCCAAAATTGTAGCCTCTGGTTGCCTCCTTGCCGGAGAACGTGACTTTAAAGGATCTCCTTGCCAACCCTTCAATGAAAACCATCTTCTTTGGCGCAACGTTCACCAACAGTCCCATGGGGGCTTGCACTCTGGCAATGTACGTAGAATTTGGAGATCCCACGTTGGTCACTCTTCTTTTGACTGTTTGGGAGGACTTATGTCTGTCAAGCTTACTGATAGAGATTGATGGATAATTCATGTTGGGGATGAGTTCCTCATAACTGAGTTTTGGACACTTGAAGTTTGTATTTGACATTGATCTTACAAGTTTTTCCTTGTATCCATAAAAGCATAGGAATTGCAGGTAGTCCCTTGTTGTTGTCACAAAAACCAGTCCTGGGTTTAGAGCTTTAAGAGGGTTTATTTCTCCAACTCCCATTTCATGTGGATTGGCAGAGAAAAATGAGTTATTAGTCAAGGGTTTTCCCATGTTATTGTAAATGGTTGCTGCACCCAGTAAACAGGTGAAAGAAAAAGGAAAAAAGCAGAATTAAATCACATTTCCTCTCAAAATTACAAGAAAGAAGTTTTAGCCTTGAAATGTACCTGTTGTCATAAGCGCTGATTTGATCACAGAAGAACTCCATTCAGGATGGATGGACTTAATAAAAGCAACAGCCCCTGTCACATGGGGGCAAGCCATAGATGTTCCAGACTTTATAGCATAGCCAGGCTGCTTATTTCCCATTTCACTTGTTGGAATCATTGCAGCTAATATGGCAACTCCTGGAGCCATTATGTCTGGCTGAATTTTTATCAAAAAGGTGTTAGATATCGAATGCAACAACTTCTTTAGTTGAAATATAATCTCATAATCTTGACTTTGAATGCACCTATCAACGTGAATGTTCATGTGATAGAGTATAAACCTTAAGGATATTTTCAGTAAGCTGTCCAGGTCCTCTAGAAGAAAAAACTGCGACTGATGGCGCTGGTCTATATCCTAGAACATCCACTGCTGGAAGAATCGTTGATGTTGGATTTCTGTGAAAGGGAAAAAAGCAAGCTTTACTTAAAAAACTTCAAGAATGCTGTTAGATTTCTGTTACAGTTGATCCCATTTGAATATTTAGGACAAAAAGCATTTATTCCAAAGATAAAAGACACAGGGATCTCGGACGCCGTGAAAATGAGAGATTCAATTTCAAGCCGAAACCAAGCGTCAAGCTAAACCTACATGACAATCCATATATTAGACATCTTGTTTGGTCTGGTAGGTAAAAGGAACATTCATTTCATAGAGGAGGCAAGTTCAATTCTTTTCTAGTCTAGCAAATGAGAAGAGCCAAGCACACATCTGCAGTATGAACGATGAAAGAAAATTGTACCTAGATAGAGAAAGATTAATGGCTAAAGGCATAGCTTGACCTCACCTGGAAGTATTAACGTACTCAAGTATTTGCATCCCTGACTCATCGCCAACTTCTGAAAGTGGGAATGAACCTGAATCTAAAGGCAGACCTTTCTTATCTTCGTTGATCAGAATCAACCCCATTGCTCGAGCATCTTCTGCAACTTCTTTTTTTATTTTCCGAGGAATACTTGTATCATTATCTGCACAAACAACAATCTTTCCAGCAACTTTCTGTCTATCTAATGATCCTGGGTAACACATCCTGTATTTAAGCATTTTAACATAAAGCGATTTGACGTCAGCAGATAGCACTGAATAGTAAGTAATATTACTTATAATGATATTAACTGCCTAACTTGTTGGATGAACTATAGTTTTTAGCATTTCCTTAAGGATCGAGTAATACATAGCTTCTGATGAAGGAGTGAATTCCGTTGCAGCATTCTCTCCAAATATAATCGGGTAAGTCCTTGAACGAGTGAGGTTTGAGAAATTGACGGCAGACCCCTGTGGATCATTACCTTCTCAGCATTCGATAAATATTTCGATTTGAAAGTTGAAATGCAATATCAGTTACCCTGAAAGTTCTCCCATTTCCAAGAACCACAGTAGATTGAAAATCTCTATCGATATTAGAAGCAGCAACAGTGAAGATCCAAGGAGCAGAGTTTTCAATGGTGTAAGGATCAGGACCATCATTTCCTGCAGAACACACTACCATAACATCCATCTCTTGTGCATGAAATGCACCAATTGCAATGGGATCATTCAGGTAATCAGATTGGAAAAGAGACCCCATGCCAATAGAGACCGAAATAATGTCAACCCCATCCTCAAGAGCATCATCAATAGCCTTCAATATTACTGAACCAGCGCAACCATCTACCGTGCAGGCTTTGTATGCTGCTATTCTAGCAGATGGTAAGCCACCTCTAGCTGTGCCTCTACCGAGGCCAAAGTAACTAGCGTTGGTCACCCGAGCTCCGGCGGCTATAGAGCTGGTGTGTGTGCCATGTCCAACTTCATCTCTGGCTGAACCGGCGGGATTTTTATCCTTGTCTAATCGTCCAGTGATATCATAGTATCTTGCACCAATGAGCTTTCTACAAAATCATACAAGGGTCTGCTTCAATCTTTCATCTTTGGCATTGAAAAGAAAGATTGGGGAAAACAAATAAGTGCTTCAGTGACAGTGGCACTCTGATTAGCAATTAATACTTGAGATTTGTGACCTATTGCAAAGGGATGCCTTGAAATCAGATCCTTCCATGCAGACTCCTTTCCATCTAGAAGGTATCATCCCAATTCCCTCGTCATTAAAGCTTGGAGACTCTGGCCATATCCCTACAGCCACAAGAAAAATTGCAGATCATTGTTACTTTTTTTAATTTCTTTTGTACCATTCTACATTGATGAGAACGTTCAGGATACACTGCAAATGCAACTAAGCCATACCCACATTAAGACAGAAGTTACGTCATCTTTCACCTGTCTCTATTGAAAATCTGGTACATTATATACAACCAGAAAAAAGAAAAGGAAACAAATGATCAAAGTTCAAAAATTGAAGTGGAATTTACTTAAACCTAGAGTGTATTCTAAAACACGACACCGATGGTTTAGAATTATGAGCACATGGCGTTCTAACCTAGAGTGCATTCTAAAAGTTGACACCGATGGTTTGGGATTAGGAGCACATGGCGTTTCGGTGGACAGCCAACACTTCATGTGGGTTTTAATGTATTGGTCTTCCGACACCAACAGCCACTTACATGTTGTTTGGTTTTCGACTTTTAGCTTTTTATTCGTTAAAACGTATACACCTACAAGATCTTCAACTGCTTTACTATTAATTTCTTTAATTCTATTAAATATGCTTGGGACTAAAACTGAAAATCAGAGAGACTGATAGTTGAAAATATGGTGCATATACGTGTGTGTATATATATACCTGTGTCGATTACGCCAATTATAACATCAGCAGATCCATGAGGATATTTATGCTTGAAGTGCATGCCAGACATAGCATCCAAGAAATCCCACGATCTTGTAGTGTGGAGTTTCAGTATCGGATCTGGGAACACTGATAAAACCTCCGCATGTCCTGTTTTATTTTATTTTTTAAATAAAGATACAAGGTTTTATTTTTAACATCATTTAATATGATAAATCAAATGCAAACAGACCTCCAACCGTTTACATAATTAACAGGAGATTTTCTCATGATACGTATATAATTGATAGAAATGAAATGCACATGTGAATGTGAATGTCCCTTCCTTTTGTTGTTGCTTTTCTATGTGAATTTGCAAAAGGGAATGGAATGTAGGTATTTTCCCAAAGCAAGGTAGTCGCTAAGTATAGTCAGTAAATAAAAGTAGACTACTTCCTGAGTTCTTTTTGTACTTCTGTTAACATTTTAACTCTTGAGTTTTCTTCATCCACTATTTGTTTCCTGGTATAAAGTTTCTCCCACCCCAGATCCAAAACTAAAAGCAGCTGAGAATATGTTAAAAATGTGATCAAGATGCATGTGCTAGGATACGAAATATATATGAACTCATTTATGTTATAGGGTATGAAAGTCGGTTGCTTTATCATTTTACAATAAGATATTTGTTTGCTGCATAGCTGTTTATGCTTTTGAAGAAACTTAAAGGGAAAATGAAATGAAGAATGATTACCAGATAACAGAGATGCTTCTTTCTGTGTAAGTATGGCAGAGAAACCTCTGAAAGCATGACTGAAATGATGGACTAGAGTTATTCTTTCACCTTCATGGCTGTCCAGAAAAAAAGAACTGCATATTAATATGAGAATGATAAAAGAAACATTGGAGATGACAATTAATAATTACCTGGGTATGATGGACGACAATAACTGCAAATGAGCTGATTCTGAAACTTCAGTGGCTTCTCCTCTATCCTTCAATGAACTTCCCATGTAAACAATATAGTTCTGAAGCTGTTGGGATCATCAGAGCTAATGCTTAATTGATTAGCAGACATTTAAGGAAATGACCATTTCGGTATTGAAAACTGAGAATAGACTATGAAAATGACCTGTTGCTTTTCATGACTCAATGAAGTGGTGTTGATCAGAAACGAAGAAACAGCAACAATGGAGATGAACAGTTGCAGAAGAGAGGCCATGGGAAAAGGGAAGATCTGTATATGATTTTGCGGGAAATGATGATAATTGGAAGAAGAGAATGATGATGATGATTCAAATTGAGAGTGAAGGATTATATATGAAAGAGTTCACTAATCTTGTTGGCCAAATTTGAGAGTGATGAGGACATTTTGTACTATTATAATTAGATCAAGCTTGCAGGCGAAGGAATAAAGATATTTTAATTAGATTCTAACCACAAGCTTTTAATAATATGGCCGTGATCTGTGATACGTGCGACTATCTCCACTACACAGCAGAAATGCAATCTGTTATGTCCAATTGGCTCTGTCTCTCATTTTCCTTTAAAACAATGGTATCTACATTTTTGTTTGTTTGTGATTATATAACTTTTTTAATACATAAGCCAATAAAAAAATTAAAAGTGAAATGACTTAGAAGCTTTCTCTTTTTTCTTTCATAATTACAATATCATTTTTAATAATAAGAATTTTTATTATCTTAAAAATAATTTTCTAAGGACATTGATATAATTTTAAGAATAAACTATTTCAAATATTATAACCTTTTAATAATTTATTGAATATATCTCAATTATACCACATATTACATATTACAATCCATGAAAATAATATATCATCATATCTCGTTATAATAATGTTGTTAATAATATAATTTAACAATATGCAAGTACATTTTACCACCTTCTCCAAGACAATTTTAAAGGAATCTTACAAAATTTTGACAAAATATGGATTTGTTTTGCGTTTTTATTATTTTTCAAAATTTTAAAGTTTTATAAAATTAAAAAATTGGAAATATTTTTTCATAATTTAGAATATTTGATATAATTTACTCTAATTTTAACCTAACTTTATTGCTATAATTACATAAAAATTAAACTTGCAATATTATTTATTCTCTTTAAATTAAACTTGAAATATTATTCTCTTTATCTTTCTTTTATAAAAGAGAAGAATATAATAAAAGGTCTGCTTGATGTGTGAAAGATCTTGGAATGATTTTTGTCTATGTTTTGTGTAAAAACACAATTACATAATTCTAGCGCTGATTTTGTAACAACTAGTTTGTTTTTGGTTTTGGTTTCTTTCAGTTTTTAAAAATTATGAAAACCATAAAAAGTGGTTTTTGTTTCCTGTTTTTGTTTTTTTTTCATAATTTGATTTACTATCATTTAAATATATATTATTTAAGTATTTAATT
>JAOSBM010000001.1:12939765-12956480 GCA_027568955.1 Erythroxylum tenue
ATTGAACCCTGCCTCCAAAAATCCTGGCAAGGAATCCACTTGCAACAATACATGCTCAACGTCAAAAGAGCACCTGCCACAATTTGTATTGATACAATTCATGCAAAAATTACCAGACACAAAACTAGCTATCATAATGTTAATACTTACTAAAATGTGATAAAAATGGTTAAGAAAGGCACAAATCCATGCTTTCACCTTTCATTTTCAGGAAAAGGCTTCATAATACGTAAATAAAACTAGAACGGATCTGAGTACAGTGATAGGACCCGTTATCACAACCTCAATAAACAGATTGCATATTAATTTAAATAAGGTCCTTACAGTAAGGAGAATTAGAGAGTCTCCTATTGTCTCCCGAAAGAAATATTAGCACAGACTTCTCTACCCTCTTTTCTAACAGAAAGCTCCTATTTATTCTCATCTTTCTCCCTCCCACGGTGTAACAAACTTGTAACAACCCTATATTCTGTTTTCCAGGCCTAAGTAACTACCCAGAGCCACTTGGCATCAACTTTTCTTTCTTGCCCTTTTGTCTAGTATAGATAACCTTAATTGGGTGTGTAACATACAGACGACTAACTTGAAGAGGGTAATCAAACATGCATCAAGCACAAATAAACAAGAAACCAAGTGCATATTTAGCAAGTCAGGCTATAGCTGTTCCAAATTTTAATTGCACCGCCAGACTTAAAATTTAACAGTTGAAGAACAATACCTGATAGCAATAAGTGTTTCGTTGATTCAAAATTCCAAATAAAATCATTATTAGTTATTACTATTGTTTCTTCAAAAAGCAATACTTGCTACATTCACTTTTCAATTCAAATGTTTACCTCCAGAATTCATCACCATAACAACCTATTGCTAGTAGCTTAGGAATACTCTTTCAGGATCAAGTTGTCCACTGCAGTAACTGGAAGGAACAGCAGAGATCTCCTGCCTTCCTCTCCACTCTTCACCAGGTTTCAAGATAATGGGCTTTTCAATACAAGCAGCCTCTATGCACAGCATATGTTTGTAATCTTCATCGCCTAAATCAGGAATTGCTTTTGCTTTCTTATCCCATGGATTCCAGACAACTGCATAGCAAAGTAACATGAAAATAATCACTTGTTGCATTCAATTTTCCACAATGTGCAGAATCAATCATGTGCAGCAATAACAGAAAAAAGCTACAAGTATAGGATAATTGAACATGAACAAGAAAAGCACTACTCAAGTCCAAGATAACATTATACCATTCCCATCATGATGGTGTCTAACATGACAAGTGACTTACTTACCAGCATCAGGAAGCCCATCTTTTCGCAATACAAATGTTCTTTTCCTTTCATGGTCCAGAATAGCAATTTTAGTTGGTGTTCGCAGATATACTTTATCCACCTTAACAATAAAAAGGATGCAAATAGAAAAACGATATTAACTAGTGGAATCGATAGGGAGAGAAAAATGGCATCAGAATCCCCAAGAAATATGATACTAACTTCTGATTCAAATGTTATTGCATCTCCTTGTTCGGTGAACCGTTCTTTATCCTTCAGGTTATCCAGATAATCCAATGTCTCAAGTCCTTCTACCCGCACTTCACTAGACACAAACAACATGGTACTACTACACAATTAAGAACTTCTAACGCAAATTTCAAAAAACAAATCATCCAAAGGGAATATTAAAACATGATCCCCTAATAAATCCATCTATATGATATGGTTAGCATGTCAATTCAGATAAATACAGATAATTCATTTCACATTTTCAAATTAATTTTGTCTAGCAATTCTACTGCCACTGCACAGCCACCACTTGCACCCTCTGAACCAATTCCATTTACATTAATATTTAAACTGAAAACTTGCCAACATGGACTTCTACCGATTAACATATCATCATCACACACCCAGTCCGAAGTCCCGCAATAAAGCGGGGTCTGGGGAGGTCTGATAGTACGCAGCCTTACCCCTACATAGTAGAGAGGCTGTTTCTGGTTATCGATTAACATATCTGAAATTAAATTATCCAAGCTAACCAGCTTCATGTGTCCCATAATTACAAAGATATTCAACTGCTTGCTTTGGTGCTGTTTCCACACAATCTAAATTCTTCATACAATATAAGCTAATCAAAGAAAGAACCTGATATCAGTCACATAAAAATAGGTGTTGTAGGCAAATGTGAATGTAAATGCCTTCCCATCAGTGTTTGTGTTGCGAATGCGGGATGTCAACATCAAATCTCCTCCTGGGCCCAGAGTTATTCTGACACGAAACTCATATCTGCAAATGAATGTAATGCATTATGTGCCTTGAATAGAATAGACGATCCCCTCCAATACATGGATCCTACAGTGTCAAACATATATGATCTGTAGCATATTATACAAGCCCCTTTCTAACTCCACTAAAATTAAACTAATCTCTAACATCACAGAAAATATTACACGATACCTAATTCTTTATTAAAACTTTAAACCTTTAAAAGCACACACAGAGCAAAAAAATGCTAAGCCAGTTGCTCACAATGTCGATTAACATACTGTTGCCTAATCTATGCAGGGATAGTTGAGCTTTACTAAATTCAACCATCAAATATAAATTATGTACCTATGAGGCCAGATCTTCGTATCTTCTTCAGAGGGCTTGAGCAGTAAATCAACAAATGCCTTGCTGGAATTGTTAGTTGGAAAAGGTGGGGGATCTGTATCAATGGTCCATAATTTGTTTCTTGCAAATCCATGTTGTTCAAGAGTGCCATGACTTCCAAACTGCATATGCCAAAGACTTCATCTTCAAAATGAAAGAAATGAGATTGAAAATCACAATTAATACATATAAGTGAAATACATACTTGAGGAAAGCAGATTGGAATACCTCCACGAATGGCTTTTGGAGGTTTAAATATAGCCTACAAGAAGGACTGATTGTATTAGATGATAAAAGGTCAATTTACTAACAAAGAAATGCTGTCCAATAATGCTGAATATATATCACAAAAAACTCTCCTGATTCCAATCACATTAGCAAAGGTGTTACACAAGATTTAGACACAATAGTTTTTACACAAGTATTCCTACAAGAATAACACTTTCACAGATTGCCCATTCTATATTTTGTCAAGTTACACTATTCTACTGGAAAATATATCCAATGAGAAATCAATTAAAGCTGATTTGTGGCATTCTAAGTTGAAGAAAGAAAACTACCATACCAATTAATTGAATTGCTTTATCATATAGAATGTGCAGGCGGTCTGCACTAAATACCTTGCTACTGAGAAACAACAATTCTTCACCATGCTCGTTCTTCCAAGATGTCACTTGACCTCCATACAAATACACCTTTGCGAGAACAACAATGGGTAAGTTACAAGATTCTCCTTTCTCATGCATCTATGTAGCAATAGAATGAAACTATCATGCACGGGAGAGTGTTTGAACTCGAGATCAACAGAATGGGTAAAAATTGCAGAGCCAGAAAATTAAAAACTTCAATAACCACCACCAAATTAACAAATTTGCAAATTTGATAGATGTAAGAAGCTTGAAATATCAAACAATCTCATGTTTGATTCAGCATCATAAATATGCCCACAATCACAGAAATTAAGGGAAAAAAATAAAAAACAACATAAACTTACAGATCCAATAATTCTAAACAGAAACAGAACAACCGAAAAAAGCCACATAATTAAAAGCACAATTTCCCCTGATCAAAATAAAAAATTTCCGGCAACCCATTATAGATTGAATCAAAATCACAGAGAGACATATATATACCTCGGCGGAGCAACCGCGAACCTCGCGGAGGACGACTTTGTCGAGGCCGTTAACACCCTTACAGTGCTGGACGTAATTCTTCTCTCCCGCCATAAAATCTTCTGCAAAATCAGTCTTTCGAGTCCAATTTTTTGGAAGAAAAAATTGCTTTTTTTTTAATATCGCTCTAGGGATCTTAAATTAGCGGTTTTTATTGTTTATATATAATTAAATATCTGTAGATGTAAGCACGGATCTGGACAGATTAGAGACAAAGCCAAATCGAGAAAATGTTGGCAGATGTCTTCATTTTGAAAATCGGATCAATCTTCTCATCTCCTCTGTTTTCTAATATTTTTATAAAATTGAAAACAGTAAAAGTATATTTTAATGTCAAACTTTTTAAAATTTTTAATTAAATAATCAAAATTTAAAAATTCCTACAACTCAATTCATGACCTGTAAAAGATATATATACTCAATCCATAACCCCGTATTCCATAACTTACTTTATTTTAAGACAAGTCACTTTGTCTTCATCTACCAATTATCCTCTCCAATGATACACATCTTGGCTTACTCATAATTTCAAATGGCAAAAAGTATCAACCAAAAAAATTAGAAAGTAGAAGGACCAAAATAAGAAAAGGGATTATAACTTTAAGGTGACGAAGACAAACCAGAAGAGTAATGATATTTGAAAGTAAAGAATTTGACGGGTAATTGGACTGTTACTCATCACCATATCTTTCAAGAGAGTAATAAATGCGCTGATTGATTTGCAAATTATACTGTCACTTTAATATAGGAGTTACTTATTTTGAAACTACACCCATTACATGTCACCTCTTTCTGATAGAGGATCTGTCGGGAACTGCCTCCCCTAGACTTAAAATATAATTTGTTGAGTTTTCCATTTATGAAAAAAAAAAAGGAATCTGATGGGTGAAGTGATGACAAAGGAAAGAGAAAAACAAAAGAAAGAAATAGAAACGTAACAGCTGAGGGTGAAGAGTGATAAGAGTAGCAGACACAAGGTGCTGTAACAGATAGAAATCCATTCCAAATGGCACTTTTCCCAAATCTATTTCCATTCATGATGTATTTGAGATTTCACAATTAACAGAAGCCTAATGAAGATCAATTCCTGTTGACACAAATGAACCGGAAAACATAAAGTAAGAAAATCATTCGTGTAGAGAATAATAGGTACATAAAAATGGTATAGATTGTTTTGACATAAAATTAGTTATAGGTTGTAAGCTATGAGTATGAGTTATAAGGTACGAATTATAATGTATGAGTTATGAGCTAGGTGTATATTTGTCCACATGGTTGCGTACTTGTCTACTAATTTTCCGCATAAAAGCTTCCATGTATTTAACAGAATTAATGTTTTAAACTGAATTATTAAAGTTTTAAAAAGCTGATTATTTAATTGAAAATTTTAAAATAGTTGACGAAAAAATCTTAAAAAAAATATTAGCATTTTAGAATATATTACCCTTGTTTTATTACAATCATTTAATTTTTATTTTTAATATTAGAACAAAAGAAATATAATAGTAATTTGGAATGTTAAATGGGCTACTATAGAATGGGGTGTCTAATCTTTATCTAATTCATTAAAAAGGCTACTCATATGCTTAATACGGGTTGGGTGGCCTTTTTTTTTAATGTTTAAATGACAAAAAAATGCTTATTTGTACCTTAATTACCTTATCTTTTATTGTCACATATCATTTGACTAAACATTTTATACTTAAATATCTAATAATTACATTAATACAGTTTTTGTTATTGAAAAATTATATCAAAACAGTGCTTGTAATTGGAAATTTACATTTGAGAAGTTAAAATTTGTATCCAAACGATGCTTGTTAGGAAATCATTAATTGATAGCATAGGAAGATAGAGACACCAAAGAACAAGCAAGAAAACAAATTTGGAACGGATTACCATTGATCTAAAGTGGATTTCATGAGGATTAAAAGAAATCCCATCATGTTTTATTTAGTTTTTTGGTTTTCCTTTAGTTTTTGATGTTATACCTTCTATGATTAATAACTCAAACATTGTTGGTACTTAGATTAAAGAAACTACGTAATACACCTTGTAGTGATTTTGTTTTAATTTAATTCATTCCTATTTTTGATTGAGATTCAATTATGTTTTCTGTATTATTCTTGACTTAATATTACTAGCATGTTGATTCATATATGATTTCATACCATTGAGATATAGAAATCCAATGTATGAATAGATATAACATAATTGAAAGGAGCCGCGTGCAATTTTAGAGACAGATAGACATAAATTTTTTAGATTAGGGTCAAACCTAAAAGTAAAATTTACGAATCGATTAATGCAATTTAGGAGTTCTAATTAAAAAGAGATTTTAATTAATCAACTTAGGATTAGGTGTTAATAGTCTTGAGAAAGATATTAACATAATAGAGAAATTTTCACGGTCTTATAAACTATAAATTAAATTGAGTAGTGAATCACGATTGCATGAGAAGTCTTGGGGCAATTTGAAGTCTAAATACCACTGTTTTCTTTTATTGTTTCTTAATTTAATCTTCATTCTAGTTAGTTAATTATGTTGATTTATTTTAGTTTATTGTTTTAATTTGAATTTGATTAATCATAAGTACTATAATTTATTAGACTAGATGATAGAAAGATAGTAAGTACTAGTAATTATAATTCTTATAAGATGACCCATACTCGTCAGTGCTAGCTACAATTCAACTATGCGCTCGCAGTTAAAACTAAAATAACATCATCAATAATTATAATAAATTATTGATTTAGGAATTGAATATAAGAACTAAGCTGAATCTTCGTGTCAATAACATTTAATTGGTTCACATGTGATATTTATATCACTTACGTTTTACTGTTATTTTTAATAAAAGTCTAAAAGAAGAGAACGTTTTGAAAAATTGAAAACTAAGGGAGCTTTTGAGAAATTTAAACATGAGGAACTTTTTCTTTAAGTAACTTATATCATAGAAAAATTTTGCTCTTTTATCCTAAATAATTTTATTGGAAAACAAAATCAGTTAAACCCTAATTTTTTTTGTCCCAATTCATTTATTATGACTTTCTACAGTGGCGCTCTCTATGGCTTTATATTCCAAGTAATTGCTTCAATGGCACCAGAAGCTATTCAAGTCAACATTTGGTATGACAAGTTAAAATTTTAGTCCTTCTCAATATAAGAAAGAAGGTAGAGCAGAAAGTATATCACATCCACTAACAACGGTACTTTCGAAACACTAGACTGCTAATAAACTACCCATACTCGAAAGCAAGAATCAGAGAACCCCTCCCCTTCCTTGCGTTTCTTAAGAAATAGATAGGAAAAGTAGAGAGTTGGCTTAATGTGTTTCGTTCATTTCATTGACAGAATACAACTCCATATATACAGAGAGACTATCTAATTATTCTCTTACATCTAAGCCATAGAACATGTGATCCACTATCAGTGGGATATTCAACAAAATAATAAGGAAAAATATATACAAGAAGGAGGAAAGTAAATATACAATAATTATTATAGTGATATTTCTTAACACTCCCCCTCAAGTTGGAGAGTGAATATCATGAAGTCCCAACTTGTCTCGCAGCGTCTCAAATTGATCCTTTCCCAATGCTTTTGTAAAGACATCTGCTAATTGGAAGTGAGTAGGAACATATGAAGGACTAATCATTCCAGCTTGTAATTTCTCTCAGACTCTATGGCAATCTATTTCAATATGCTTTGTACGTTCATGGAAAACAGGATTTGCCGCAATGTGTAAAGCTGCTTGATTGTCACAAAATAATGGTGTAGGAGCTATCTGTGGAACCTTTAAATCTTGTAGGATATAACGCAACCAAGTCAGCTCCAAACATGTATTAGCCATAGCTCGATACTCCGCTTCAACTGATGATCTGGAAACATTAGCTTGTTTATTAGATTTCCATGACACAAGAGAATTTTCAAGAAAAATGCAATAACCCGTGACTGATCTTCTTGTAGTACGACAACCTCCCCAATCTGAATCACAAAAAGCTTTCAAGCAAGATTGTTTGTGGAAGAAAATAGAAAACCTTGACCAGGAGAACCTTTGATGTATTTAAGAATTCGTATGGCTGCATCCTAATGAGGTTTTCGAGGCTCATGCATGAATTGACTAAGTGTTTGAACAGAGTAAACTATGTCAGGCCTTGTCACGGTGAGATAAATCAACCTGCCAATTAGCTTTCTGTATTTAGTTGGATCATTCAACAAAGTTCCATTTGTGGTGGTGAGCTTCAAATTTTGTTCCAATGGGAATTTGTCTGGGCGAGCACCAAGAAGCCCTGAATCTTTTAAAATATCTATTGCATATTTTCTTTGAGACATAAAAATTCCTTTCTTTGAACGTGAGAATTCAATGCCCAAAAAATATTTCAAGTCTCCAAGATCTTTGATGCGAAAGCGTGTGAGAAGGAACTTTTTAAGGTTCTCAATTTCTTGAAGATCATTCCCTGTGAGTAGTATATCATCTACGTAAATGAGAATCGCAGTAAATGAGGTACCTTTAGCCTTGGTGAAAAGAGAATAATCAGCCTTTGATTGTTGGTAGCCAGCCTTTTGAATGGTTGTTGAAAAAGTGAGGAACCAATTTCTTGAGGCTTGCTTGAGACCGTAAAGAGATTTGTGGAGCTGACATACAATATTCTCCCCCTGTCGGTGGAGACCAGGTGGAGGTTCCATGTATACTTCCTCTTGTAAGTCTCCGTGAAGGAAAGCATTTTGAACATTTAGCTGGTAGGCAAACCAATTGCGAGTAGAAATGACAGCAAGGAGGCAATGAAGTGTAGTGAGTTTTGTTGTAGGAGAGAATGTTTGCTGGTAATCAATTCCCTCAATTTGTGTGTATCCTTTTGCAATAAGGCAAGCCTTATAGCGTTCAATTGTCCCATCTGATTTGTATTTAATTTTGTAAATCCATCGGCAGCCAATGGGCTTATGGCCATCAGGAAGTGGAACCAAACTTCAAGTCTTTTTTTGCTGCAATGCTTCTAATTCGGCATTCATAGCTTGTTGCCAATGTGGATCAAGGACAACTTGAACATATGATTGAGGCTCGGTATGACCTGTAATGTTAGCTAAAAAGGTGCAATGGGTGGAAGATATATGAGAGTATGAGAGAAAATGAGAAATTGGATACCTAGTACCTTTTACAGTGCGTGACTTCATGGAAGGATGATTGACTTATGCTGACAGTATATAGTCTTTATGCCATGCTGGGGGTTGCTTTGGCCGAAGAGATTGACGTAAACGTGGAGGAGAGGGTTTTGGAGTGAAGGAAATATTATCGGTGTTTTCGATGGACGGCATAACAGATTGTGTAGAAATATTTTCTTCGGCAATATTTGGTGGGGAATCTATAGAAGATGTAGGTTCAGTTAGGAATGCAGGCTGGTGGGAAGAGTGTTGGGGTGGGAAAGTATTTGTCGATGAAGGATCCCAACTGTTTGTGATGTCAATGGAAAGGGTGGAAAGTAGTGTAGATGGCTTTGGTGTGGTTGAATTGAAAGGAAAGATAGTCTCAGAAAATTGAACATCACGGCTGACAAAAAAAATATGGTTTTCTAAGTCATAAAGTTTGTAGCCCTTTTGACCAGTAGGGTACCCCATAAAAACACAACGTTTGGTACGAGCATCAAATTTATGACTAGGTTGGACAACCGTTGCGTAACACAAACAACCAAATACTTTCAAGTGATCAAGTGATGGTGGATGATTGTATAATAATTCATAAGGTGACTTTAAAGATAACAATGGGGATGGCAATCGGTTAATAAGATAGACAACGGTCAATACACATTTCCCCCAAAAGGTGAGAGGCATAAAAGATTGAAAGTGTAATGCTCGTGCGACATTTAGTATATGGCCTTGTTTGCGTTCAACTACCCCATTTTGTTGGGGAGTTGAAACACAAGTATGTTGATATTCAATGCCATGAGATTGAAAAAAAAATCATGGATAAGAATTATTTTCCGTTGTCTACTCTGATTGCTTTAACTGATGCATGAAATTGTGTTTTAGCAAATGTAATAAATAACTACAAAAGAGATTGAGTTTCAGAATTGAATTGCATAAGAAATAACCAAGTGCACCTTGTAAAATCATCCACAATTTTGAGAAAAAAAAACGAGCCCCTGAATGAGTTGGTACTTTATGTGGACACCAAATATCACAATTTAGTAAATCAAATGGAGCATTTGTAGAGATAATACTTGAAGGAAATGGGAGTCTGTTCTGTTTAGCCATAGGAAAAACAATACATTTATTATCAAAATTCATATTATGAGAAGATAAGAGTGGAGCAATTAATCTAAGGCGGGATGATGACGGATGTCTGAGACGCATGTGCCATAAATATGGGGGTTGTGAAACTTGATAAGAAATAGGTGTTTGTTGTAGCGAAGACATGTAATAGAGAGTACTATGTTGTTTACCCAAGCCAATCATCTTCCCCGTAACCAAGTCTTGTAAAACACAAAAGGTGGGAAATAAAATGGCACAACAATTTAAATCACTGGTGAGTTTGCTAACAGACATTAAATTTAAGCAAAAGGAAGGAACACATAAAACATTGTTTAAGGTGATATCTGAGTTAAATGGTATGGTTCCAGTGGATTTAATTAAGGCAGATGACCCTGTTGGTAGATTGACAATCGGAATAGAAGAAGATTTTGTTCGAGTGAAAAGTGTAGAGTCAGAAGTGATATGGTTAGTAGCTCCACTATCAAAGATCCAAGGCTTAGTAAGCACATAATTAATTGAAGCATTTTGAAAAAGAGGCAGACCTGTAGCATTTGCATAAGCATCACTTTTACCGGGTAAAATATGATTCTGAGCCATGATAGACAAGCTTTAAGCAATTTTTCGAAGTTGATCTATGGAAAGTCCATGAGAATTATTGATGTCTTGTGATTGAACTCCATGTGTGGATTGAGATTGAGAAGATTCTGCTGCATTAGCAAAAGAATTCATTGTGTTTCCTTGAGTTCCACGTTGTTGTTATTGTGAATTGTTGTTTCGACTACCTTGGCTTCTTGTGTTGTTGTTGGAAACCCATGTGCCATTTTTGAATTTGCATCTGTCCTCAGTATGGCCTTTTTTATCACAATATTTGCAATGAAACTTTGGAGTGCGACAATTTTCAATTGTGTAACCTTCTCTATTGCAATGCTCACAATACCTGTCTTTGAATTTATATGAAAAATTATTTCCATGTTTTGAAATAGCAGCTACAATGGAGAAATTTTCAATCTGCTCCGGTGTCAATTGTCGTTGGGTTTCCTCTTGAATAACAAGCGAGTATGCTTGGTGTACATTAGGTAGTGGGGACCTCATCAGGACATTTTTACGAACAACATTATAGGTGTCATTAAGACCCATAAGAAACTGCATCAAACGGTCTTCATCTCTCTATTCATTATGTTCTTTCTTCTGGTTGCAAGTGGGAAGTACCCGATATGTATCTAATTCATCCCAAAGACCTTTGAGTTTTGTGAAATAAGTTGAAACAGTCATTATACCCTGTGTGAGTGAAGCCAACGATTTTTTTAATTTGGTAGATTGCAGGTGCATTCTTTTGTAAGAATTGATCTTTGAAATCTTCCCAAACTTGATAGATTGTCTTTGCATGAATGACCCCTTTGGCAAGATCAGGTTCTACGGAGTGAGTGAGCCATGATAAGATCATGCTATTGCATTGATTCCATAAAGCATATTCTATTGGTTGTTCTACTGCTGAAGGTTGTTCAATGGACCCATCAATGAAGCCAAGTTTGTTTTTAGCCGTGAGAGCATGAATCATAGACTTGCTCCATGATGGGTAATTGGCACCATTTAATTTGACGGGGACAAGCATATGACTCCATGATCTGAATGATGAACATAATATGGATTTGTTGGATCCATGATGGAGGTAAAGCTTGGATTTTTGTTGTTTCCTACCATGGATTAGAAGGCTTTCTCTGATACCATCTTAAGAAATAGATAGGAAAAGTAGAGAGTTGGCTTAATGTGTTTCGTTCATTTCATTGACAGAATACAACTCCATATATACAGAGAGACTATCTAATTATTCTCCTACATCTAAGCCATAGAACATGTGATCCACTATCAGCAGGATATTCAACAAACTAATAAGGAAAAATATATACAAGAAGAAGAAAAGTAAATGTACAATAATTATTAGAGTGATATTTCTTAACACGTTTCAACAAAGGCAATAGTCTAATTTGAGGATTTTTGTATCGGTATACAGAGTCAGAGGCGAGCATTATTTGTGTTTGCCATGAAAAATCGTACTAACCAACTGAGTTTGTGCAACTTATTGGTGGCGCACATGTATCCCACCCCCTCGAGACACATTGCGTTGGTTCCATCGTATTTTTGA
Source organism: Erythroxylum tenue (assembly GCA_027568955.1). Lineage (NCBI taxonomy): Eukaryota > Viridiplantae > Streptophyta > Magnoliopsida > Malpighiales > Erythroxylaceae > Erythroxylum > Erythroxylum tenue. The sequence goes on from JAOSBM010000001.1 coordinate 12,951,973, forward strand.
TAATATCCATTTGAAACATTGCTTGAAGTATTTTGGACTGTGTTGAAAAATAATTCAAAATTGACTGTAATTGAATTATGACCAATTACAGTTAGTTTTGAGGTTTACATATCATTTCTAAAATTCCAACTTCTGAATGCACTATGACTTGGCCATAATTCAATTCAGTTAAATTTCATGTTATATCACACGTTAAACTTCTGATGTCACTGCTTATCTTTTTCATTATTTCGTCCGGATATTGTATCAGTCATGCATAAACAATGCTGATAACAAGTTTAGCTACCCTTTGTAAATTCAAGAACAGTATTGTTAAACCTTGTTAGTGCCACCATTGGAGGAATAGCACTGCATTTCCTCTATTTAATTCAACCCAATTTACTTGCGTCAATCTCAAAACTCATCTTATCCTGGTTTAACACATTAATCCTGTTGTCAAAACACTGCCAATAATGAGAATGCAAAGATAACTAGGAATATTTATAGATAAATGAAAAAAAAGTTGCCTAGGGTGTAGGAAGTTCATTCTTAAATACCAAGACTAATATGATCCATAAAATTACAAAACTCCTTCTAAATACAGAATAAGATTATGGTTTAGGCTTATGGGCCATTCATAGTTTTGGCATTCCCAAAAATTTGAGATGCTACTATAACCATTGGCGAATGACAACAGAAAGAGCCAAGCATGTACAGTGGATCCTTAGCTTTTATCATTTAACGACACCTAAATTTAGTTCTTATAACAGGGGCTTCACAACTTCATGATAAGAAGAAACATCCTCTGATCAAGCTCAAGCTGAGAGACATGAGAAGGCTCCCTCCGAAGCAACATCAGAAGTCCACCAAAAGAAACATAAACCTCCCTTAAGCCAACAAGAACAACGCAATTCGAGTCACCAATCTCTTAAGAAAAATGAAACTAAGTGCAAACCACATCATTTAACAATCTAGAAATAAAAACTTACACTTTTCCCGATCTTCCTGATCCTTCCTCTGATATCTTGTATACTTCCCATGAAGGATATATTCATACTTATCAGCTAGTTTTTTTCTCCCACCCAGGCATATGTGAAGTTTATCAGCTAAATATCAGCACTTCAATTCAATGACTTGGAAGCTAATATGATATAAGCTAAAAACCAAAACACAAAAGGGCCTAGATGTAATGGTTATTATGATCAATAGGGTATCAATGTCATAAGAATATAACAGCGAATAAACATGCTATAAAAGATGAATTTAAATGACTTAATTCATTATTTTATGATTGCTATGCAACAAGTTACCGGTATTCATTATATTTTAGGGTTAATTACCAAAAAAAGCCCAAACTTTCGTCAAAATTTTAATTATAACCCGAACTTTAAAAAGCAGTAATAAAATGCCTAAACTTTCAATTTTTTTAATTCTAGCCCGAACTTCAAAAAGTAGCAATAAAATACTCAAACTTTCAATTTTTTTCAATTCTAGCCTAATGTTTATGTTTATGTTAAGTTTGCTAACGTGACTTATCACTTGTTTTGGAAACCTTAACTATTAATACATGTTAGCCAAAATTAACACAACAAATGAAGATTAATGAAACGACGTTGTTTAATCACATAATTAAAATAACGTTGTTATTTAAAAATGACGTAAATTAGATTACATAGCCTCAATGACCTTACGCTTTGATTTCAGTTTTTTCCTTCATTTTCAATTTGTTTTCTCGAAGCCCTCACCTTTAAATTTTCAGATTACGTAATCCTAATGCCCTCACACTAAGGGCATCAAGTGAATGAACTAAAAATGAAGAGCTTACTGGTGCAATACGCCATAATGCGAGAGTAGTTTAAGACGTCAGCAGAACAAACAGAAAACAAAGGGCTAAAGGCATCGAGAGAACAACAGATAATGTTGGGTTAGAATTGAAAAAAATTGAAAGTTTGAGCATTTTATTGCCACTTTTTTAAAATTTGGGCTAGAATTAAAAAAATTGAAAATTTGAGCATTTTATTGGTACATTTTAAAGTTTGGGCTATAATTAAAATTTTGACGAAAGTTTGGGCTTTTTTTAGTAATTAACACTATATTTTATCATATTGAAAGAAATTAGGACAAGTTAGTGCTAAAAAGTTAATTCTTTGTTTAATGAAAAACTAATGAAACGGGGAAAGAGTTCAAGAATTCAACTGTTTGAAAAGAGATAGGAGGTTTAAAACTGCATTCACCGTACATCTTCCCACCATCTTCTCGTGTCCCCAAATAAAAATCAACTTGAAGCTGCTAAAAGAATTTTGAGATATATAAGTTCTAGGATCAAATATATGAAAAATGAAGGAATAATCTTGTATCTTGTTAGTTTATGCCCTACAATCAATCGGTTTGGTTGTAGTTTAGTGACAATTATTTAAAGGCATTCTTTATCTTGTATATGTTTAGATATATATAATAAAGTCCATGGGATAATTATACATTAAAAATGAAATTATAATTATGAGATTCATATTGTATTTATGAATTATCCCTAAATTGTTCCTATTCATTGTTCTATTAAGACTAGACATTAATAGAATGTAAACAGAATATTACACATTATGTTTTTCCTTATGAAGGAAGTAGTCAATCTCATAGACTAAAGTATGGATATATTTAAATAAACGTGTAGGTGCTTGTTAGAGAACAAGTTCACTGAACAGACCTGATATGAGAAATCCATTTGGAATATTACTTGTATGTATATGAAAATTCTCATTGTGATGATTGTATAAGTGATCCTTTTATTTGAGGTCTCCAAAGTTATCTCTTACAGGGATTGCTATGTTTGATACTACTTATTACCTATTTAATCATGGGTCATTCAGTCAATAGTCATTAGATGTAACATGAATTATATAGAGCTAGTTATATGATCAAGATAGGATTCATCACCCTAAAGTAATTAAAGAGTGTGTTCTATTATTCTCGATTAGTATTGGTTTGAAAAAAATCCTTAGTCAAGGTAGAATGATGTTTTGTAAATAGTTTACAAATATCATTAATTGAATCGATAACTAATGGCAAAGAAATAATATGATTGGACTCAAAATAGAGTAGAAATTAATTTCATGCTTTATGTCTGATCGAAGCATTGTATGATAAAAGGATTGAATTATACGTAAAAACATGTAGGGAAAGGTTAGTCAAAACTACTTTGACATTCCTAAATATTTGGATGGTCATGATGTGTTGCTAGACGCTAATCTTGATCTATGATTATAAATTATTTAATTGGAGAATTAACGATAAATTAAAGGAGGTTTTAATTTATCTAATTCTAATTATGAATTATAATTATAATTTAAAATTATTGCCAATATATTTGGAAACCTAATGAGTCTTACATAAAAAAAATGAGCTAAAGAGAGCAAAGATATTTTAACCAAGTTGGACTTGATCGTAAAGTTTGAGAAATTGTATGATTAAATATGAGATATTTAATAAATCAGGATCAATATAAGATATTAGATCTTATTTAGACATAAATGGTCACTACAAAAAAAGTATAGCTTCTGCGACGCTTGACTGGTGAAACGTCACAGAAAACTGTCACCTTTCCTGACGTTTTTTTAAACGTCAGGAAATGTGAGAGTTTTTGGCGACGTTGGGCTCAGACGACGCAGAATCTAGGAAGTAATTGAGACGTTTTATTATTGAAACGTGGCCAAATAAATCTCACGATGTCTTTATGAAGTAAACGTCGTGGAAGTGTTAGTGAAAAATTAAAACTCAGTTGTTTATCATTTGGGTTTCAAAGCTGTCTTCTTCAATAATCTTGCGCACCTCCCGCCTCGCATACGTACTCCTCTCTGCAGTACTGTCTCGTCTACAGACCACCCATAAATTCTTTTGCTCAACGTTGCCGCCCCACCCGTCGTCAACAGCTTCATTTCTCTTTCCCTTTTCGTTCAACGTTTGGGTATATATCTGTCTCTTTCCCTTTTCGTCTCATGGCCAGATTCCTAATTCTCCCTCTCAAAATTACGCATACTCTGCACTCACGGCCGGATTCCTAATTCTCCCTGTCAAAATCACGCGTCATCTGTGCTTACGGCCGGATTCCTAAGGTACACCCCAATGCCCATGCATTCTCTTATTCGTATATAATATGTAAAATTTCAGACCTCTGTCTGGTGGGTCTATGTTATTCGAAGCACATTAATGAAATAAAATTGTCTTCCATTTTTATGCCTCATGTGTTCCATAGATGGAACATCGAGTTGACCATGAATATTTTTTATTTTCTGTTTTGATTTTCAAATTTAGTATAAATCTTGTATTAATTCATTAATTAAACCAAATTTTAATTATTTTATGTGTAGGCTTGAATTGGTTGAACATTGAACATTGAACATTGAGCATTCAACATTGACAGAGGAGGGTCATAGGCTAAGCACTTGGAATTTCTATTGTTATGTCTAAAATTGAATATGGGTTAAGCACCTGCAATTTCTATGTTTATGCTCAACAACTTTATGTTCTCATTG
>JAOSBM010000001.1:12991116-13002501 GCA_027568955.1 Erythroxylum tenue
AGAGAAAGAGTGAGTGACTTTAAGTAGTCCTTCTCCTGCATGGTTTGCTCATTTCTAATGGTGGTTTCCGGAGTAGCTTAGTAGCTCTTGGTTCTAATCCTGTCGCTGTATGAATTGTGTGAACATAGTTTTAAGTTCCAGCAGATCCATCTCCATCCTTTTTGCTTTGTTTTGTGCTTTTAGGAATAGTTTCTCGTTCTTGATTTGTTCCTCTATTAGAATCTTTATGTTTTCTTCGATTCTACGCAACTCAACCATTCCCGCCGAGGAACGTATACTCTGATACTAAATGTTACGAATAAAAATGAAAAACAAAAGAGAAAAGAAGAGAAGAGATAAGGAGCCAGAGAAGAGTCTAGACAGAAGAGAGAAGAGATTAGAGAGAGAGACACACACACAATAGCTAATTCATATTCCTCCTCGTGAGGGAAACGGTTACAATATTATACTAGTTACAACTGTGTAATAGCTATAATATTTTTATACGTAACAAATGGAAATAGGAAACAAGTAGTAAGATCAAAATGAGTCAAAAAGGTAGTGATGTAAAATAAAAATTAGAAAGTTTTGTTTACGATTAAATAGAGACCAATTTAGAAAGTTGATAGTTTATATGTATAAAGGTTATTATTCTAAGCCAAATCATGATATTGACTGGTTTTTAATTGTTTCGATTGAATTGGTCGATTCAATTCAATTTTCAAAACATTAGAATTATGTCATATAGAAAATTTTACCTCTATAATTATATATTTTTTTATCTAAATTATATACACATATTCTCAATCTTATATTATTAAGTGGCAAAATTTTATTATGTTTTATAGACCAAAAAGAATTAGAGTATGTTTTCACATCTTTTTAGTGGAAAATTGGCACTTGTTAGAATTTATTACTGTATTGTTAACCATCTTCCCTTTTATTGTATATCCCACGGCATGTATTATTTTTTTGTTTCTTCATTCATATTTTTATAGTAAAAAATGTTATTTAGTGTCATTTTACCAGAAATAGAGAAAATTAAAAAGAGTTTAACAAAAAAGAGTTCATAGTAATTTATTGTCAACTATACGTATCGTGCAACATGTTATTTGATCATAAGCTTTAACTCTATACAAAATTCTCCTTATTTCTATTTCATCAGTCATTTTTTAGTGTAATTCTGTAAATTCTAATAATGAGTTCCTAAACAATTAAAGGTCGTCCCTACCGATCACATCCAAAACTTTGTGGGTTTGTTATCTGTAAATAATAACCAAATCAAATAGGACTTTGATGCCATAACCATACCTGCAAGACTTGGGCTTTCCTTGTAATGGTCAGGCTCCTTTGCGCCCAACTGTTTAGGATCAATTTTCTGCTATTTTAAGTATCATTTCAAAAGCTTAGCTTGAAATAAAAGTTAATATAATATACCAACTAATTGTCGTTATGATAGAATAAACAGGGATGGGGTATCCATCATCTAGTCTCGTCAAGAATGGTGGCTTATCCACGCTGGCAGCTCTATCCACAAAACCGCATCTTTTTCAATCATGCTTTTCTCCAGCAGCCACGTGTCCCCCTTAACCATCGAGTCCATACACGTGTTTAGGACCAGCTACAAGACAAAAGACAACTCAAGCCGGAAAGATGTTCGTGAACCGGGTTCCGCTCCTTATCCAAAGCACGCAGAAAAAAAATCTGCGCACGTGTCTTCACGTGACAGAATGTTAGTCCAAAACAACTTGCCACCTTCGCTTACGCCATCATGCCCTAGGCGCAAAACGACAAATCGTCCCATCACAAGGTGGCGTTTTGCCAGTCCCACGTCACCCAACAACGCACTCCTTCTCCCTACACGTGCCTATTCTTCCGAGTCACGTGACTTTCATGTGGCTGCTGGCCACCCCCATCATCAATATGCAATCACACTTAACTTTGTGCAAAAAAGGATAGGCCATTTCCATTGTTTTCTGGAGAGCAAAAGAGAGAAGCTTTATAGGGATTTTACAGGTTCTCAAAGATCTGAGTTCAGCAGTCGAAACATTAGTCTTGAAGTTCGGTGGGTTTTGTTTCAATGGTTCAGATAATGAGTTCTTCGTCGGGTAAAAGGGAAGCTGTTAAGCTTGAAGTTGAGGACTCTTTGGAGGACCAACTTGGTCCCCTCAACAAAAGTTGTAAACTTGACTACTCTTTGCAGGTTCCACTTTCTCTTCTTGCATAGTTTTTTCTGGTTTGTTATGCTGAAGCCGATTGTTCTTGTCGGTTGATGTTTTGAATTAATTACTGGCAGACCAGCCAGGGTGGACTCTACAATCCTCTGGAAGAGCCAAGTCCTCTTGGCTTGCGACTCAAAAAGAGCCCATCTTTTCTAGATATGATTCAGATGAAGCTCTCTCAACAAAAGACCAATATGTTGTCAGCTTTAAGTAAGAAAAACCACAAAGCTAGCAGCACCACTAACGATAAGCTCAAGGCCTCCAATTTTCCTGCTTCTCTTCTGAAAATAGGAACTTGGGAGGTACTATGCAATTACTTTTCACTCTTCTGAATTCGGAGTAGTGCGTTTGTTTTGTTTGTTTTTGGGGATTGTTCCCTTGGAATAAAAGTTTTGCTTTACTTTTGTCCGAGTAATTTTTAGTACAAGTCAAGATACGAGGGGGATTTGGTGGGCAAATGTTACTTTGCAAAGCATAAGCTAGTATGGGAGGTGCTTGACGGTGGTCTCAAGAATAAGATTGAAATCCAGTGGTCGGATATCGTTGCAATCAAGGCGAACTTCGCTGATGATGGACCTGAAACATTGGATGTAGTGGTACGTCAAACAGGTTTCTGCCAATATCATACACACACGAGCACATTAATGTATGTTTTATATTCAAAGCGATGCTAATGGCCAGAAATTTGGCGTCTGTCATAGCTGGCTAGACAGCCCCTCTTTTTCAGGGAGACAAATCCACAACCTAGGAAACATACGTTGTGGCAGGCAACATCGGATTTTACTGGTGGACAAGCGAGCATACATAGGTATTCTTTTTTTTTTTGTTGGGGAACTATATAGGTATGGTTGTTCATCTTCTATATTGCTATAAAGGGCAACTCATCTATTTTAATTTAGTGAACGTTCAGGGCTTCAAATATCAGTTTTTCGTTTTCAGTTAAACGAAACAAAAGATGTTAATCAATTTTTTCATTTTAACATCGGTGCTTCTTAGTCGATTGTGATATAAAGAATATCATAAAGAGACTTTAGAAGGGAATTTGCATTGACAATAGAGCTTGTATAACAAGAAGGGACGATTAGTAGGGAAGAGAATAAGCAACATCCTGTGCAGAAAGTGAAGTTGAGGAAGGAATGATGCTATGACCTTATAGATTGTATTATAACAAGATATAGGTCTAAGGTCAAGTATAGAGTTATTGAAATGTACCTTGGGGAATAGACTAATGAATGTCTTATTCAACTCCTCCAACATTGTTTCATGGGGAAGAACTCCATGATTGCTTCAGTCTCAAATGGTCCTGTTTGTGCCCATGTTTTATGAAAAAAGAAGGCATGTCAGTTCATCAGGATTTGGTGACTTGTAAGGGTGAAGAGCAAACATAGTTCTGAGAATAAAAAAGATGAATGATGTAAAATATTTAAAGTATCCTCTTTTTGATTGAGGATCAATACTTGAGTTTTGGCAGTTAGTCTAAATCCAACCATTTAAGTTGTTGCATAGGCATACTTCATAATTGAACAATTAGGTTTAATCAAAGTTCTGAGTTTCCATCTAGTGGTGCTGCAATTATGTAATGCTTTGTCAAACTGTGTAAAATTTAAGCCTCAATCGAGTGCGCGATGATTTATTTCATCTTCTCAATGTGCATTCCCAAGTTGATGTTATTCTTTTCACAATTTTTTGTCATTCCTATTTAGACCAAGAACCTTTCTACATCCCCTTTTTCCACTTAAGGGTAAAAAATTTCCCTCTTGTTATTGTTGGCTGCACTTTACCTAGGTAAATTTTGTTCACGATTTCCGCAATAGTCAAATACTGTTTCCTTTAGTGAATCTCAAGTGCACAACATAATTGTTGCTTAAATGACTCCTTTTCAATTAAAACTCTGTGACCAATGTTGTTACCCTGTTTAACAAATCTCTTGCTGAATCTAGTGAGCAATGGCTTGTGTTTGCACTGCTGATATATTTGCAATGGCACAGGCGACATCTTCTTAAGTGTAATCAAGGCTTCTTGGGCAAGCACTTTGAAAAACTTATTCAATGTGATCACCGGCTTAACTTTCTCAGTAAACAGCCAGAACTTTTGTTAGAAACGCCTTATTTTGAACCTAAAGTTTCTACTTTTGAGGGGTTGAATGAATTGAACAAAGGGCTTGACATAAAGGCTGATGATGGTCTTAAAGTCCTTGCAGTGGAGAATGTAGTATCACCATCTGCAGACCTTTCATCTCCTTTGAAAAATGAATGCCGTGATTTTGTGGGTGGCCCTCTTGAAAAGTTTTCCAGGGAAACTCATTCATCTGACTCAGGTAAAAGTCACTCGATCTTGTAATTTCGTTGCAGAACTCCTGATATGCTTTATTATATTCTATCAAAATAGTTTCTTGTGTAGGGTTTCATCTAAATATTGCTTACGATTAGCTATTATTTGAACTTTACACAATGCTTACGGCTCTACGAAACCTAACTTGTCCGATAACTGTAGCAATGGACACGGACACAACTGAAGATATCAGGAGCAGCAGAACAGAGGAGAAGGGAATGTTGAGTCAGTTGGATCAAATTAAAGTGCCTGGACTTCGGCAGTCCATTTCAATAAGTGACCTGGTGAACCACATAGGACACTGCATTTCAGAGCAGATGACATCCGATAGTTCTATTCCGTCTGGCAACGGCCAAGTTAGCGGTGACATTCTTGAGGGAATTACCCAGTACTTGCTTGGTGATTCTCAGTTTACATCTGCAGTCACAGACGAGCAGTCCCTCATGTCAAGGGTCAATTCTCTTTGCTGCCTACTGCAGAAAGATTCCGGATCGGCAATAAGCTTGCAGGGTAAGAGCAACTGGGTGCTTGATGTCAACCATGAGGGAAGTATGGATACAAGTGGATCAATGTACTTGAGAAAAACCTCAGAGAGTTCTCACCCCTACGAGGAAAACGTTTCTTGTTTCAAGGAAGCACCGAATATGTCAAGGAAGGACTCTGTTGGAGAGCTGCTTTTCTATCTTCCAAGGATTGCATCGCTTCCACAATTTTTGCATACTATAGGTGAAGCCTCTAGTAGTGAAGCCAGATAGTATATTGAGTTTGACAAGATACATATTTTTGGTCTTCCGCTTTCACAACTTGTATAGTAGGAGGATGGCAATTAGTGTTTTCCATAGGAGTGGCATGTGTAATGCTATTAGTTGAAGCTTTCTGTAATTTTCATGATGTACGTAAAGTAGTATTTGGTGTGTAAACAGTGTTTCAATGCAATACCAAATTAGTAAACAACAATAAGGAAATTATCTATAAGAAAAACTCGAGAATTAGGTTTTTATGATATTGTGTTGAAATTTTCGTTAGTGGCAAGTTTATCACATGTTAAACGAATTTTTTTTATTTATAGATAATAATTTATGATGGATTAAATTTTAGTATCATTTTTATTCTTTACACCCGCAATTTATCGCAAAATTCAAAGGATCTTACCAGTTTACCATTATTCCAACGTACTGCTGCTCGTTAACTGGTATTTCAGTTTTATCTGGTAAATGATCAAACTCGTGTATAGCATCGAGCTCAGCAACCACCTAAAGTCATTGATGAATTAGCATATTAGCAAGATATGAACTGGGGTGGGAAGAAAAGGAGCTAGTTCCATTCATACTTATTCTCTAAATGCTCGCCACCCAAGAAGGATAACTTGCAAACAAATTACAAGAACCTATATAGCCGTAGAAACAGATTGCAAATAAAGAAATAGCTTCAATGTGTATACCTTTTATACAATACCTGAGCACAAACAGAACCAACCATATACTCAAGGTACTACATCTACTAATAAGAACACACGACTGCTTTACAGTCTTTTTCTTTTTTGTACTCTCACGCAAAAGAATGACAAATATAACGAGGGAGGACCATTCAAGGTTCGTCGGGGTTTTCGTCCCCTAAGTCTTCATCTCCCATGTGTTCATTTTCATTTTCATTGAGCATGTTCATTAGCATAGATATCTGATCCTGTAACACAGCGTTCTCTCGTTCCACATTAGCACGCTTGCTTTTCTCTTGCAGAAGCTGGAGTTGCAAATGTTCCAGGCACCGCGCATCCTCTTCGAGCTGTTCGTTAAGGCCATCAATCTCACGGTCCTGCAGAAAATAATGTAATGATGAGAGAGTGTGCACTTGGCTCTAACGCCACAGATAAGCTAAATGTGAAACTTTTTAGACAAGTTAAATGTGAACCTTTCTGTTCATTTCCTGTACGGCAATTCTCCTCATGCTCTCCACAACATCTACATTGACAAGTTTTCGTTTCTTTCCAATCAGCCAGCCCTTGGGATAACTTGCAGCATCAAAATCTGGTGGGGGAAGAAGGGACTCAGCTGATGGTCCCCGGCCATTTATAGTTGTTACAGGATCTAATGGTTCAAAGAGCGCTTTTCGGCGCTCTGAAAGTTCTGAAACTTCATTTACCTCGTGCATTTTCTCATCATTCACAGGTTCTTCCAGATTGCCAGGAGTTTCACTTGGAGTGTCTTCTGTCTTAATACCTAAATTCCTCCCGCTGGCTGTTGCAAAGAAGTCAACTTTCTACTTCTAAAGTAATACTTGAGACATGACCTACCCTGTATTCACTCAAATGACATACTATGCATATACCGCACGACATACCCTTGAAAATATTGACTGGAACGCAGATATATACAATCACGGTGCCATTTTAGAGAATGAATGAGTCATTAAAACTTTGATTCATTATCTTTTGATGCACTACAGAAATTGAAAAGGAGCGAGTAGACTCTCACTGTATCAGGCAATTACATGGCATAGTTAGATTTCCCATCATAATGAAGATTTTGTAGTTTTGAATTTTAAACTTCAAATAGAATACACATCAATTTGATTTTTGAATATCAGATAAAATTTTGTATATGGACTTAGGAGATAAGAAGGAATCAATTACTCCCTTAGAATCACTTTTATGTAACACGGATAATGTATTAATATGCATGAAGAGAAACTGTGAACAAGAAGTAATTTCTAAGAATCAACACCCTAATACAGTAACTTAAATCCTTAGGCTTAAGAAAACGATCGGGATTATATGAGAAAAAAGTAAAATTGAAACTGCATTGCATGCCGTCCGATCTACCACACAAAATCGGCAATTTCTAATCTAAATTGTTGGCTCTCCTTACGTCGTAAAGTGTAGTCATGACTCATGAGCAATTTTCAGGAACGGGCAAGATTTTTGGGTGGGCAAATAATCAGAGCTTTAAGGATTGTACATTTTCAGACTGGTTTTCAGCTGTACGTAGCACACATGCAGTGTAGAATAAGAGGAATCTTGAACTTCAGAAAATTTCAATACATTCATCCATAGGACCTAGAGCAGCAACAGGGTAATAAGGGCCATAAAGGAGCTAATAATGAGATGGAAGGGTCAGAACCTGTCTCCTGACTTTTGGTAGCAGGGACTAGAAACGGAGAAGAAATCATGTGTTCCAGTTTCTCTACTCTATTCCAATCAGCCTCCAATACGACGTCTTTTTATGTAGGCAAAAACAGGATTGAAATAGAGTAATTGGAAAAAAAAATCTGAACCCCTACACACGAATTCCTCCTGGTACTTCAGTCTATTGTCAGGTCGGGGTTATCATATTCGGCTACTAAACCTATACCTTGGATCTCTGTATATTTATTGGATATTCTTTGTTCTGTTAGTCTAGGACTTTTGCTTGAAGGTTTGGTAATTGCCATCAAATGGTGGCTCCTTTGAGGGTTTTTTAATTCATTTCCAATAAATTTACAATTTCAATTTCACTAATTAGTTCCCAAATATGGTAAAACGTAGTTTGGAGTTCTTTTTAAAAAAGTTGGAAAGAAGAAGAAGAAAATTCTTAGTAGTCACTAGTCTTCTGTATCCTTGATATTAGGCATGAGTTTCACCTACTAACAATTGGTTGGTCTTCTTGTAACTATGGTCATACCAGCCTTTCCAAAACTCTAAACTAAAACTAACAATCAAATTGAAATGGAAGGTAATAAATAATGATTCTTTCGCTTCCAAGGCAACATTTGGCACTAAAATAACTAGGAAACAGAGAAAGGACTTAAGAAAATAAGGTGACATTTGGACGTATTTTCCTAGAACGAAAGATGTATCAAACACTATGTGTGATGACTTTGAGACAAAAGTTAAGACTAGAAAATACCATACTTGTTGACAGCACGTTACAATCACAGATTAGAGGAAAGAATAATGGACATTAATTGAAGGAACTGAAAAGGGATACCCTTCAGATAAACGTCAAAATAAAAGAAAAAGAAAAAGCATAAAAGTAATAATGAGGAACAGAGAGGGACGTCGTTGAAAAGCTAACTGAACCCAACTTGATTAGCGTAACAGCAAAGCAACCTTTGCTCATCCCAGATTGGATTAATCAGTTGAATCTGGAATTGCTTCCCATGCTCCCATGAACAAATCATGTAACTTCACTTGGGACTTTTGAGTGAAATATTTCAAACGGCATGCAAAAAACTAACCGACATCGAATTCCAGGATATGGATTTTTATCTACCACGCGAATTCAGCATTTTATTGTCTACTTTCTCTTCGTTTTCCTTATTTTGTCACAAACCAAGCAACAGCTTAACAAAACAGAAAGCAAAATGAAAGAACTAGTGGGTGCTACCTGATCTTTTGCGAGATCTCCAAAAGATCCTAGTAGAAGACACAGGAGAGAACCCCTCCAAAGCTGCATCCGCTCTCTTATCATCCTTATTACTCTCAGTCCCCATTGAACAAGAAGAGAAGAAACTCAACAATCCAACAGCCACATCAACAAACCTCTCTCCTTCGCCAGAGAGAGATGGGTAGTTGTGTGCGCTGTTATTGAGTTAAGAGAAGGCGTTGGGAGTTGCAACTTTTCTCTTCTTGTACATACAAAACAAAATTAACAAGAAAAGAAACAAGGGGGTTGACGAGGAAGAAATAAAGAAAGAAAGAAAGAAGCTGCTGATAATTGTTTCTTGTTGTCTTTATGGCTAAGGAAGATGTTGATGTTGCTGGGTTTGAGATCACTGACGATATCATCAAGAGTTTTAACGGTTGGGATTTGGCTTTTGGGTGGGGATAGATTCTGAGATTTTAAGGACAACAGTTGTCTTAATGTGGGACCCATTTCCCTTGATTTGTGTGCTCAACTAACTCTTTATGTTTGCTTCTGGTCTTATTTCATTGTTCTCACTTTGATTAAATTGTATTTGTGACAGAGCAGCTAAGTCAAGTCCATGATATAGTTGGAAAAGTTTGTAAGCAAATTGCATGCTCTTCGATAGGAATGGCCATCGGCGGGGTAAGTCTATTTTGATGGTTGGAATTTTAAACGGTTGAAATAAAGTTATTTTAAGATAATATTTAAACGGTTGAAATAAAGTTAAAAGTCTCCTTTTTAAAATGTTATCAAGTCTTTTGAATTTGAATTCTAAACGGTAATCAATTTTTAAACATTTATTTGAATTAAATCTATCATTCAACTTTACATTATTAATTTATAAGATCTAATTAAAATACGTATTTTAAATATAATTTTGAAACATATTTTAAAATAACAATAATTGTGAATTATTTTATAAAAATATGTTGAATATACCTCCATCAGCTATAATGAATCTAAATTTAAGAGATTTATCTTTTTTAGGTCCTTTGATTTTTTAATAGTTAATCGTTAATTTATTAAGGGGGCAGTTGGTCTATGTGAGAGAATGATAATAGAAATGAGAGTTAATAGAATCATTATAATTATAATAGTTGGTTAAGATGAAGGAATGATTACCATTAATATTAATAGTGATTGGCTTGTTAAAAATATTGAGGAATAAAAATTTTATATATTTTGATTAATCATAGTTAATTGCTAAAAAAGAGAAAATATAACTAATTAATTATATTTTAATTAATTATATTGAATTAATTAATTATATTTAATTTAAAAAAGAAGTATTTTATAAGTATGTGTGACGCTCCTTGTCACCGACGTGACAAAGGCTGTCGCACCAGTGACACTTGATACTGTCTAATATATTGAGGGTATGGTTGATTCCCAAAAGTCAGATATCTCCTATAATCATAATATAAAACTAACCACTTGTATTTATTCCGTACCCATTAATTGATTCTCAAACTCACGAAACAAGCATCCTCTAAATAATTTATATCAATAATATAATTTATTAGTTAATATATGCATTTAAAAATATTATTGTGCATATTCAATAAATTATATTCATGTGAATTCTCTTATTATGAAATAAAAATGACTATATTTATTAGTAAAAATATGATAAATCTATACTGAAGAAATTTTTTTATTTAAAAAGTCTAAAATCAATAGATAATTATCTGAAGTTAGGTAAATGGTATTTAATTACAATGATGTAATTAGAATTTAAGAGCTCTTCAAATATAACAACTTGTTCTACCATATAAAAATGAAATATCCACGTAACCAAAATAATTGGGATGTATCGAGTGACTTTTTCCTTAATATTATCATAATAAATCGTCTTTCAGTGTGTTAGAATTGTCTTTTGCCTATTTGTTAAACGGTTTATTCTTTTATGCTATAAAGATTCTATTGTCCTCTTTAGAATTTAGATTCTTTATCGTATTATTACATTTATAAATAACGTACGAACCTAAAGTTCAATGATACGTAAAAACACCTTTTTCAAAAAGCTTATGATTAAGTTGCAACCTAATGAAGCAATTTATGCCATCTTCTTTGTTTCCGGTCACTGATAGGTGTCGAATCCACCAAAAATAATTCTCAAACACCAAGTAAATATAAATTGCGCATAGTGATAAATGAGGTCGATCCACAGAGAATGAAATAATTGATTCTATTTAAATGCCAAAGAACGAATGAAATTAATTAAAAGGGGGGTTTTGGGATTTTCTACTAAAACTACTAATTAAACTAACCACTAAAAAATTATTAACTCAATTAAAATTAAATGAAATAACAACTATGATCTAACTAGCACAGAACTCAAATAAAATTGATTAACTCAATAAACGACAACTTAGCCGGGAAATTCCTAGTTAAGCAAAGACCGCGATCATCGACTCAAATATTTTCTTTGGTTTAAAAATAGGTTAGCTATGGTTACCAACTACCTCTGG
>JAOSBM010000001.1:13012347-13022717 GCA_027568955.1 Erythroxylum tenue
GGGTTTAAGTTTTCTAAGATCAATTTTGGTGATTATGTCTTATGGGTTTCTCAATTTGGAATCACTATTTGATTTGGGAATTTTGCCATTGATGAAGGAGATTAAGGGAGGCAAGAGGAGCAAGAGGGGAAGCATTTTGAACAAGTATTAAGCAAGAAATTTAAGGTGGGTTCTATGTTTATAATTGAGTAATGAGTCACTAAAGTTTGCTTTTGAATCAAGAAAATAAACTGATTTAAAATTACTCCATGATTGTTGCATTCATTGCTTTTGAATGATTTGAGAAATTGTTATGTGAATTTGGTTGACGAATGGTGAAATAATGATGGAAATGTGTTTGAAATATTACATGCTTATGAAAATTAAGTTTTTGAAATGTGCCATTGGGCAATCCGTTTCAAGTTGTGAAATGCATGATTATGTAGGTTTGTGGTGGCCTCCTAAGTTAAGTCACGTGCACGTTGACCTGCCCACTAGTGGCATGGAGCTCATTCATGGACTCCCATAAGTTCACGGCTACGCAAGACTATTTTGTGGGATTGCGTTAGTACGTTCTGTTCACGGCTACACAGGACCCGTATGGGAAATATGTAGTATGTACTGTTTTGGATCCACCTAAACCATTACGATGTGTTTATGTATCCATGATATGTAGACAAGATTGATGCATATATGATTTGTTTTATTGTGAAATTGATTGAAAATTTAAGAACCATGTGTTTTATGATTCAATAAGAATTTTCTATGAAAATAAATATTTCAATGGTTTTTGCTTGTTATTTGTTACAAACTTGTTACCCACGAGCTTTTAAGCTCATCCCCTCTCTGTTTCATCTCCAGGTGATGAGAAAGAGATCAAGTGAAAGTGAATCAAGACATAAATCCGAATTTTCATGTTTTGTTGTGTTTTGGAATAGTTTATGTAAAACAGAGTTGTAATTGCATTTTGAGCATTATCTTTCAAGTATCTTGTGTAATTTGGGATTTTGCGAAATGATGTAATGTGGTTAGGAAATGCCATTAAAGCATTGTAAACTCTTATTTATAATGTTAATAAAATATAGAATTGTGTATGGATATGGCATATGAATTTATGAATGGATGATTGTCAAATTTCAAGTTTTCACAAGGATAAGATTTATGTCTGATTTCCAGGGAAAATCTAGAATGATATAGGCCGAATTAGCCAAAATTGTCTTCTTGAAGGTTTTAGATGATCCTCTTAGCTTTCCAACACTATAAAGTTTGTAATTTTTGGATATCGGAATGAAAAGATACGATTGTTACAAGTTATGATGTTGCATAGGATTTGTGTATGAGACAGCTATGATGAATGATAGAAAATTGTGGTTTTGATGAACCAAATGAGTTGGGAAGTGAAAATGTTGTGAGATAAATTTGGTGTTTGAGTTGTTATGAAGTGATTTGGCACTAGAAGAGTTGATTTTGGGAAGATTATGAGTGAATATGATGTTAGATTTGATGTAGGAAGCATTGGAGAGGCTTTGGAGGGGTTTGGGGAACCCCTATGTCCGTTAGGCGGACATTATGTCTGTTAAACGGACCTTCTCGAGTGTAAAAACACCCCCAGCCCATTGTATGTCCGTTAAACGGATATGAATGTCCGTTAAACAGACCTTCTCAGGTGAAAAAGCACTTTAGGAAATCGTGATTTTTGACCCTTTTTGAGACAGAATCTCACTTTGTGGTCTTCATCAAATTTTTAGATGTGGAAGTATTCTTTCCAATGGTCTAAGAACGAACACAATCAGACATCGGTGGTGAAAGTTATAGCAATCGCGCCAAGACATGTCATGATATGATTGAGGGTGTAAACATGTTCGAGTCTTTCGGGCATAACTTCCTCACCCGACCTCCGAATGAAGTGATTCTTGAAGTAATAGATTTCTAAGAAAGTTTTTTATCTCTACATGAAAATTAGAATCTTTAGAAGTTGATTTGAAAAATGTTTCCATTAGAGAAAGTGAGGGGTCGGTTGGGAGAGCATAATTGAGGCTTGAACATACTTAGGATTTTTAGGCATATCTTGATCTATATAGCTCCGATTAAGATGGTTCTTGATTCAAAACAAACTAGAGAATTAGAGCTTCAATTTCTTTGAAGAAGTCAAATTGAAATTCTGATTTGAAGATTTCCAAATTCTATTCACAAATAGGAGAAATGAGTTCGAGTATAGTGACTGATTTGTGTGGGCACGCCATCGAACAAATTGTGAGGAAATTTTGGGATGTTATGAGAATGAAGATGAACGGATGATGGCTAATGAGGGTTCAATGTAATAACCTCTCAAGGTAATATGCACGCTCAAGTTAAGTATGATGCTATTCGCAAGAGTTGGATTCCACAAAACAAGCGGGATCTAACACGAGTGGTATCAAAACCGACAAGAGTTTATGGGAATACATTCATGTTTCATGTTTTCGCAAGAGGTTGGGCTTCGAAAATGGTGCCCAACACAAATTGCATGAAATTTATGTCATTAGAAACTGAAGACATAGAGGAATATTTTTCTAAAATACCATTTTTCCAAAACATCCCCAGTTTCTAGGTCAAAATGACCATACAAAATGGACCTGGAAATCTGTTCTGAGAAAAGCTAGAAATTGACCATACAAAGGGAAATAGCCATGCATCACCCCATTTTAACCCAAACATAAATTTTCCTCGCCCGAATGCTATCGAACTTCATCCGAACCTTTTTAGATGTCAATGAAACTTAGCAAACCAATTTAGAAGGGTAATATGAGAATCATCATGTATGTAAATTTTATATACCTTTGGAAAGGGATATGATCATAAAGCATATTAAAAAAGATGGGCATGATAAACGTTTTCAAATTACAGTGAAAGCACAAGGGAATGAGTTTGTATGTTATGAATTGTTTCTCTTTAATGTGACTCTGAAATGTAATTATAACGTCCTGATGATTGTCTTAAATATGCCAAGTCTTAGTTGTGGGTAAATAGGCATGCCTAAAAGGGTCATAGCTGCATCTGTTATGGGTTACTGCGGTGTCTTCTGTTTTAGAGACTTACGTCTCTTCTTTTTTATAGGCTATTTCTTCTTATGTAGATACCAATCATAGGTATCTTCTATTTTTTTGTCGTTATCAATGACAGAAGAAATTAGCAGGCAATTTTGTAATTATTATTAATATTTTAATAAAAAATTAAATTAAATTAAATTTTAATTTTAATTATGTTACTATTAATTTTATAAAAAATTAAAATTAAAATTTATGTTACTGTCAATTTTAATTATATTACTATTAATTTTATTAAAAATTTAAAATTAAAATGGTAAAAAACAAAAAAAAATAAAAACAAATTTTGTGTCACGAGTGTGACACTTAAGTCACGCATGTGACAAAATTTTCTATTTTTATTATCTTAATTTTAATTTTTAAATAAAAATTAAAATTAAAATTAAAAAATTTGGTGTGACAGGCATGACACAAATTTTTTCAATTTTTATTTTTTGTTACTTTAATTTTAATTTTTTAAAGAAAATTTTTAAGATATAAATTTTAAATTTTAAATTTGATTAATTTATTAAAATTGTTTAATTAATTTATAAATTATAGGCAAATATTAAATTAAATTAAAATTTTGATTAATGTTATTATTATATTAGCAAAAAATAATTTTTTGTTTTTTTATTATTATTTAAATTTGAAATTTTTTTTTTAAAAAATTAATTTTAAAATTTGTGTCGTAGGCATGACACTTATGTTACACATGAAAACCTTTTCATCACAACAAGAGAAAAATCTTAGTCACCAAACCATATTTTATTACACCAAATAGAAAATATTAGTGACCAACGTATGCTTTGTCACAATTATAATTCATTCTCATCAAAATTACTTTGGCGCCAAATTGCATATGCTTTTCGTAACAGAACTTAGTAATAAAAGAAGTTTTAACACTTTTAATATATTAATAGTGACAATTTAATTGTGAAAGATACTATATTGTCACAATTATTATTTTATTAGTGACAAAGTATAAATTATCACAGTTGATCTAAAAAATAGTATCAATCAATTATTTTGTCACAAAACACCTCATATTTATGACGAAATTATAGTTAGTTACAAAAAAGTTGTCACTAAATTACGAATAGTAGTGGTCATAATGATAGTTCAATTGTTGTGACAATATTAAGTAGAGGCTAATTAATTAAATTTTTATTGACAAAAATTTTCGTCATAACAAGTAAAATATCATGTGACAGTGAACTATTTCGTCACAACTAAAGAAAAATATTAGTGACCAAAATATGTTTTATCACAGCAAATAGACATATGCTTTATCACAATTACAATTCATTCCCGGCAAAATTATTTTGACACCAAATCGCATGTTCTTTTAATGATAGAACTTAATGATAAATGAAAATTTGACACTACTATATATTAATATTGACAATTTAATTGTGAAAGATACTAAATTTTCAAAATTATTATTCTATTAGTGACAAAAAAATAAATCATTATAGTTAATTCAATTTATAAAAAAACCCCATATCTGTGAAGAAATCATAGTTAGTCACAAAAAAGTAATCACTAAATGTCTTAACTCTTGTAATAAATTTATATAATAAAATATATTAAGAGAATATTTTATGATCTTATAAAATTTAGAAGCTATTTTTAATTTTAAAAAATTAATTAGAATAATACCATATTATAACCTAGGGGGGGCTTGTTTTCATTTTTTTTAGTTTTCTGTTTTTTGCTTTCAAATTTAGTAAAAAAATGCGTTTATTTGAATTTTTTAGTTTCTGTTTTTGGTTTCAGTTTCTAGCAGTTTTTAAAATTATGAAAATATAAAAAGTGGTTTTTATTTCTTATTTCTGTTTTTTTTTCATAATCTAATTTACTATCATTTAAATATTTTTTAAATTTTTAATTTTTGATAAAAATTATGAATAATTTAATTAAACATTATATATTTAATAAATTAAAATTAATTTTCAATAAAAATTATTAATAATTTAATTTTTAAAATTAAATTATATGTAATTAAATTTTAATAATTATTAATAGATATAATTAAATTTAAAATATATAAATATTCAAATAAAATTTGATTTAATAATTAAAATATATTTCAAATAAATATTAATATTATAAATATTATATAAGAGATTAAATAAATTTAATTAATTAAAATAATTTATTTTTAAATTTTACCTAATATGTAATTATTATCAATAATAAAAAGATATAACTATATTAACATTATAAACAGACTTTTGTTTTTAAGTAAAAAACAGAAATATAAAGTTAAAAATTACAATAAAAAATTGAAGTACAACGAACGCCCAGTGTCAGTAGGACGTGGAATCAGCACGTGGAGATCAAGGTCTTCTGACCCTAGCCATCCGACACGTCGGACTGCCTTGTCCAGGCTGCGGTTACTCCGTTAGCAACTCAAAGGGCTACGCGTGTTGACCTTTCATAATTCCCACGTGACTCAAAACCGAGAAAACCGGGGATAAACGACATAAAATGTATTTAATGCCTGACTCGTCTTTTTCTTCGTGTTTACATCTCTTCGTGTCGGTCCACTATTTCTTTGGTCATGAATATTGTATCAGCATGAATACGTCATCCCACTTTAGCCATTCAAAGTAGTAGTTGGCGTTAGTGACGTAGACAAAAAATACGGACATTTTGCTATATTTTAAAAAACGTCACTAAAAGATTAGTCTTTTTGTGATGTTTTTCGAAGCGTGACGAAAAGTCAAATTCCTCGACGTTTTTTGAGAACGTCGTGAAAAGTCACATTTCGCGACGTTTTTTGAAACGTCGCGTAAACGTTGCGGAAAGTTACATTACGCGACGTTTTTAATTATTATTTTTTTATTTTCGAAAATCATTTTAATTTAATAATTTTTAATTTTAATTCTTATTTTTTAAAAATACAAAGTTTTTTAAATCTTATTTGTTTAATAACTATTCAATATTATTTATTTAATATTTATTTATGAATTTCAACAGTTATGAATTATCTGTGCATAATATTTTGATTTGTTTATATATTTAATTTGTTTAAACAGAAAGTTGATTGATGATATAAAATTAAAATTATCTTGATTGATAATGAAAACATTATAGTGTACATAATAAGTCTTTGTAATTCAAAACAAATGACTACAATAATCCTAATATCCTAGTGTCCGCGGGTGCTCTGAGGTGCTACTACCCCTTCCCTTCAACTCATCCACCTCATATCTCAGCTGAGATAGTAGCCCATCAATGTGTTCAATGTGGTCTGAAGCCGATTGACTTGATCGGTTTGTGACCGTCTACTAGATGCTGCTGCACTTGACGTGGAGGATTGTGAATAATATTAAAGATCCTTCCACAACGGTCCCTACCACCCACTGCATCAAGATACGTCTGACTCTCATCAACAGCTTGTTCGTGCTGAGACTGTTGTTAAATGCTTTCTTGTATTTGATCCTATTAGGAAGCAATGTTTATATTCATAAGTGATAATTATTAAGAAATAATATTAAAGCATTAATTTCACATACATTTAGTTCTCTACATCAGCTGTTGGCGAATGTCACACCGTCATGCTTTTTAGTGTGAGTGTGCAAAAACAACTAACGAGGTGTAAGCCTCATGCCTATAGACTTTTCCAACATAAGAATAAAATGTTATATGTGAACTAGAATTTATAAAAATTTCGACAAAGTTTCCTCTATTTTTATGATATTTACCCCTGTTAAAGAAATAAAATAACTCAACATAGCCATATATGGAAACAAACATTTATACCGTTATCATTATCCATAATACATATATTTTTATTTCAACATTCACTCATCAATTTAAATTGAAATACAACAAAGTAAAACAATTAGAATATAAGTGTCAAGTTTAGATACTTACAAGTCTCTCTGCATGCTCGTGGTGGGTAATTGATCCTCTTGTATGTACGGGAAGACTCTCTCCTTTGGGCCTCCACATCTGTTGATCAAGTTACGCCCTGAGATGGACATTGCCTCAGGTGATGTCTAATACTCCTGCCAACGACTCCATATTTTCTCAGAAATATAAGGCGGTCGTACAACAGCCTTATGTATTGCACCAATAAAGTCGCGATAACGTGTACGAGTTCACCTCTCCCATATTTTATGTATGATCGCGTCGAAACTAGAATCCCAGATGTCGTGTCCACTCAAAATAATTGGGGACAAACCTTTTTCTCAGTAAATGCCCATTAACTTCATCAATAGGAAGGAAACATTTGTGTTTGCACCTTTTACATGGACATCTGATCTTTGGCTCATCCATATATGCAAGTTGAGAACATGAATAATGAATAAAAGCTTCAACTCCCTCAAAAAATGCAAGATTAATGAAACCATCAGGTGTTAATCGTCTATACATCCAAGATCTATCAACATTACTCATTTTTACAAAACTGTTAATTTAAAACAGTTATTCCATAGTTAGTATCATTCATGTTCGCCAAAGATGACAAAACATCCAAGATATGACTTGTAAATGAAGAGAACAAGTTCTCGTTGTGACTCCTAGGCTCCTTGCATTTTTCACCGATAAGCCTCACGGGAGCTCCGTCACGGGTTATGGGTTAAGGTTTATTGGGTTGAGATCCAAAATATTGTAAAACTGAAGATCAAACATATATGTTTGTAATCATATATGTTAGAAGAGAATTGATGTTGGAAGTTTGATATTTAACCTATATTAAATATGTACTAGTGCCAAATATAATATGTACTAGTGCCAAATACCCAAATTAAACCAAGTTCACAAAAACGTAGTAAATAACAAAATCACTTACCTCGACCGACACGCAGAAGGATCTTCTTGAAGTACGTGAAGCAAGAAGATGACGGAGCTATAATGAAAAATATAGAAAGTGATACAAATTCGATTAAAATGTCTAGAAATTCATTGTTGACATTGTCAAAAAATAAAGGAAATGAATGTCATTTGAATACCTGCTAAAGCAGTAAATTTTCAATCTCCTTCGAAATAGAAATACTGCCAACAAATTAGTTCCTACAACCAAGAACAAAATTGTTCACAGTTTAGAAAGCGGGATATATAAAAACAATCATATTAAATGAATAGGTTAGGATCAATAGTGAGCAATATTGATTTAAAGGTGGTAGGTAATAAAGAATTGACTAATTGAAACATAGAGGACATCTTTATTATTGAAAGTCAAGAGAAGGATAGATGAATAAGTGCTATAATGAAGGACATCAACTATGCTTGTCTTCACTCAAAAAGTCTGCATAATATAGTGGTAAGATTTATGATTTATGAAATAAGATTTAGTATAGAAAGATTTATAAACAATTTCAGGTACCTCTCACCAAGGCCATTTCTCTAATTATAGAAAGATTTATATGTTATATATCCTTGAGGTCATTGCTTGTATTCTTGAAGACTATTTGATTTCTTTTCCTACATAGTTATATAATACACACCCTATATCCATTTAGAGAAACTTAATATCACTTGTTGTATCGATATGATCAATATGCCTCCCTCGTCCATTGGTAAACAAATCCTCTCCTAACATACCTTGATATAAGGTTTGGTGTTGATGTCTCCAAGCTATATGAAGTTTCTTACAAGCTTCTCAATTTCCTAGCTTAGTTTCTTTAGGAGTATAAGGTGTGAGGACTATTAGATGAATAGATTGTTCATTACATATTCAATTAATTGAACTCTTTTAGGAAATAACAAACTTATGTTTACTTAGTTTCCTAGCTTTCTTCTAATTAGATCAATGAGATGATGACAATCATAATAGGTGATTCTTATTGAAGGGACAGAAAATCCTACATATTTAAATGAAGGGCACATTAAGTACATACTAGTGATGTTTTATAATTCCTTGACAAATTACACAAAATCAATTAAGGCCATTAGGAAGCTCTTTTCCTTGTTAATGCATAAGCCTAAGAACTGGCTAAAATCTTCTAAAGATTTCATCAAAAAAATATTGAGGAGTTGATAGTCCTACATAATAAAAGGAGATCATATGTAAAAGTAAGATGAGTAATCTACTATATGGAACATTTCTTATGGAATTTAAACATTTATCATTACTATTTTTTTATAAATGATTCTACAAAGAATTTCTATACAGATCATGAATAAGTAAGAGGATAGGAGATCCTCCTACGTAATTCCTCTATCCCCTTAGAAAATAATATATGTTTCTTCATTTATAAGCTTACTAAATGAGGTTATTTATATATATTGATTCATCTATAAGAAACGTCTTTTAAGAATCCCATAACTCTTAGAGAAAGAATGATGAAGTTCCACTCCACTCTATCAAAAGCCTTACGAACATTAACCTTAAGAGCACAATTCTTTCATGAACCTTTGAGCTCATAATTCTTGAATAAGTATTGAACTATTAGCACATTATCATGCACTTGCCCTCAATCAAAGTAGCCTAAGCTTGGTTTACAATGTATGGTAACACCTACTTAAGCCTCATAGATAGAACTTTTAAGATGCTCTTATATATTATGTTACAATGGTAGATAGGTCAATCTTAACAAATAAAGTCCACCTTCACAAAAAGACATTTTTTCTCGCAAGAAGCATTTTGTCAAACACCTAATATGCATGAACAAATCATCCCAACATCACATAAAAATTTCGGAACTGAACCTTCCAACACTAACATTTCTACCTTAAATGTTCATATCCATTCACAAAATACGAAAACATACCAAACAAATCAAAGACACAAACAAATCAAAATAACAGAAAATACAATCTTGAAATGTTACCTCCATGAAAATGCAACAATGATGGGAGAAGACGACGAGCTTCCGACGCAAAATAATTTTTATAATCAAAATAATACCATATTATAATTAATGGGTTCTTTGTTTCTATTTTTATTTTTATTTTTGGTTTTTTGTTTTTGTTTTCAAATTTAGTAAAAAAAACAAGTTTGTTTGAATTTTTAGTTTCTGTTTGTGGTTTTGGATTCTTCTAGTTTTCAAAAATTATAAAAACTATAAAAAGTAGTTTTTGTTTTCTGTTTTTGTTTTTTTCATAATCCGATTTACTATCATTTAAATATATTTATTTAATTTTTAATTTTTAATAAAATTATGAATAATTTAATTCGACATTATATATTTAATAAATTAAAATTAATTATCAATAAAATTAGTAATAATTTAATTTTTGTAATAAATTATATTTAATTAAATTATTAATAAATATAATTAAATTTAAAATATAAAAATATTCAAATAAAATTTGATTTAATAATTAAAATATATTTCAAATAAATATTAATTTATAAATAAAATTTTGATT
>JAOSBM010000001.1:13050362-13065115 GCA_027568955.1 Erythroxylum tenue
GTTAATACCGTCTCTATATACCGACCGAAATATTCGGTCGGTATTTTTACCTTCGGGACAATTACCGACCGAATGTCTCGGGCACCAAATACCGTCGGTATTTAGTTTTACCGACCGAAACCTATGTTTTACCGACGGATATTTCGGTCGGTGATAAGCTAATTTCTTGTAGTGAAAGAATGACTCAAATGTTCATTGTTGAAAGCACAAATTTCAGATATCTTTTTTTATTGGAGTGAACTTAATATCACTCAACTTTCTTTTGCTAATGACCTACTCATGCTATGTGATAATGATACTAATTCAATTTAGGTGATCTTAAACGCCATGTTGAGATTTCAAGAAGTTTCAGGCCTGAAATACAATCCTCATAAAAGTGTTGCTTATCTTTCTAAGCAAAGTAAAGATGATTCATCAAGGTTAATCAGTGAAGCAGGTTCTTCTATTACATAAGTTGCCTTTCACTTTCTTGGAAATTCCTATTTCCACTAACAAGCTAAAGGAAGTTAAATGCAGACCTCTCCTGGATAAAGTGCATAAAAGAATCTCTAATTGCAACCCTAGCATTGACACCCTTCTCCAAGGCTGTCGTCGCCACCATCTCCATGAATGGCTAATGAGGTTACTTCGGTCTCCATTGGCACTACTCCTCTAAGCCATTAGCCATCAGCTTTCTGGTGAACCTAAACCATCATGCATCCACTGTAGACATTGCCTCCAATGGCCTTGGTGCATGACATCGCTGCCAATAGCTTCCAACCACTTCCAAGCGCCTTCGCTTGCCTATTGTTGCATGTCTTCTATGGCAGGTCGCAATCCATAAAGATGTTATGCTTAGAGGAGAAGCCCCTAATATGCTTTCATGGTCCTACCTACAACACTTGCTCTTGCTTCCACCATCATTGGCCTTTCATCTGCTAGTTGCTCTTTTTTTATTCAACTACCAAAAAAACACAAAACAAAGCAAAGAGAACTCATCCACATCTATCACCCCTATATGGAAGCTAACACACCAATGCCATTAACCAAACTAACTAGAACAGGAGACCAGCAACCCACCACAAGAACTTATTTTCTAGGAACCAAACAATGATAGCTTCGGTTTCATCCATAACAAGAAGAAACAACAAGCTTTTTTGTTTTGCTTCATATTTTAGGTCTTTGGGGACAAGTTTGATAGTCTAGTTTTTACAATGAAATTATTCCCAAATTAATCAAACCTGTTGTTTCTAATTCAGTGCATAGTTTCTGTAAGTAATTAGTCTAAAACCTTTTTCAAATTAAATTTGAATCCAATTCAATGTTAATTTTAGGGTTTTTAATTTTCATTTCCAAATGTTAAGATCTATAACAATAAAATATTTTAATCAATTTATAAAATTGAAGTTGGTTTTGATACTATTGTTGAAAAATTAGGATGAGATCAAATCCCACAAGTACCGAATAATTATGAAACATTTTCATATTTGATTTATTGAAACTAAGATCACTTAAAATTATATAAAACGATTAACAATAAATTATAATAAAATATGAATCATAATTCGCACTTTATTCTAAAGCTTGATCCTTTTCTTGCTACATTCCCTGAATTGTTTTTGAAATTGGCTCATCTTAACCGCTATAATCGAATACCATTAATAGTATCTATAGAACAAGTTAATAGAACTTTGCAACTATTGCAAAGAGAGTTAGGTAAGTAGTGCTAGCTCCCTTAGAGCTTAAGCCTATTTATAATAAGTTTTGGACAATTTAGTAATTTAATTATAATTAAATTCTGAATTTCAATTAAACTTTAATTAGAATTACAATTAATTCTAACTAAATATCAATTAAATAAGATCTAATATTTATATTAATCATTATTTATTTAATATATCATATTTAATCATAACGTTTCTCAAACTTTACGATTAAGTCAAACTTGATTAAAATATCTTTTTTTTCTTCAATCCATTCTTTATGTATGGCCCATTAGGTTCTCAAATATGTTGGCAATAGATATCAATTATAATCCTAAATCATATATAACATTAGATAAATTAAACTCTTTTAATTTATCTTTAATTAAACAATTTATATTCATAGATCAAGATTGGTGTCTAATAACATATCATGACCATCCAAAATTTAGTTTTGACTAACCTTTTCATGCATATTTTTTGTATAATTCAATCATTTTATCATACAATATTCTGATTAGACATATAGTACCAAATTAATATCTACTCTGTTTTGAGTCCAATCATGCTAGTTCTGTACTATTAATAATTGATTCAATTAATAATATTTGCAAACTATTTTACAAAATGTCATTCTACTTTGGTCAAGGACTTCTCAAATCAATACTAATTAAGAATAACAGAATATTGTCCCTAATTATTTTAAGGTCATGAATCTTATATTGATTACTCAACTACCTCCATATAGTTTATGCTACATCTATGACTATCGACTTTGCTACTATTGACTAAAATAGATCATAAATAGTATCAAAATATGACAATTTCTATATGAGATAACTTGGGTGATCTCAAGTGAAAAAATTACTTATATAATCATCACAATGAAATTTTCTATAAACATACAAGTAATATTTAAAATGAATTTCTCATGTGGGGTCAGTTCAGTAAACTTGTTCTCTAACAAACACACGTACATTCATTTAAGTATCTTCATATTTTATTCTATAAGATCAACTACTTTCTTCATAAGGAAAAACATAATATGTGCTAGTCCCTATTAAAGTGTAGTCTTAATAGAACAATGGTTAGAAAAAGTTTATATATAATACATTAATGCAATACAAATCTTATAATTATTATTTCATTATAATTTCATCGCAATATATATTTATCACATGACACATCAATTTTTTGCAAAAGTCTTTTCCATTAGAATCACACCTCGGCACATCGATCACCTTCACTTGCATGCCTCAATAGTAGAGGCTTACAACCCCAAGGCACAGGTGAGTTGGTAAGGGGCTCTCCTGGCTTAAGTGAGGTCGTGGGTTCGAACCTCTCTCATGTATGCAGCCGTTTAAAACTTGGGGCCAGAGCTTTGCCTCCCGCAAGGGACCTACCCGGCTCGAGCGGGGATTAGTCTGGGTGTGGATGGCTTAAAGGTGCCTTCTCATAGTTGAGACCTGCCTAGGACACCTCGTGGGCAACCAAAAAAAAATAGTAGAGGCTTACTAGGCGCCTAAGCTTTGACAAGCATGGTTTGATTACATTACTGTTTCCAATTGGTCCATGACACATTCATGTGCATTGATTCTTCAAATTGTTTTACTACGTTCCCTTTACAAATACGAATCTGTCATCCTTTTGTTGCTCTTTCATGTCTGTATTAATTGTTCACTGCTGAAGTTTCTGTCATTAGTGTCTCTTGATTGGTTTATGTGTTTATTGTTTCTGGCAAGGGCTTCCTATTTTTGTACTCTACCGGTTGCTTTTATCTTTTATTATATGATTCTTTACTAAAACTTCAGTCAAGGGTACTAGGGTAGATACATGGGCCTGATTTGTGTGCATAGGGTTGACCAACTGGCCCCTGCCTGATCAATTGTTCAGGCTTCTCTACCTTTCTTACTTTTAAAAATAATATAGGACTGAAGATCCCTTCGGTTGGCACACTAGTTATTACTTTCCTTCATTTTATTTTATTACTATTTTATTATTTTTAATTATGTATTGTCTTTTTGTATTTGTATTAGTTATTATTATTATTATTATTATTATTATTAGCATTTGTAGTATTATTATTATTAGTATTATTTTCATTATTTTATATATTTATATGCAATTTGTTATTTTTATTATTATTTCTAATTATTGAGGTGGTTATTATTTGGAGGTGTTTCATGAAACATCTTTCCACCTGTAGAACCTCTCCTTACCAAGCCTAGAGGCTTTCTTGCCAGCCACTTCAGTATTTTCTTTGTGAGCCCTTCCACTGTTACGAGAAAGTGTGTGTTTCTAAAGGACTGAGGATCCCTTCGGTGGGCACAATAGTTATTCCTTTTGTTCGTTTTATTTTATTACTATTTTATTTTTATTAGTTGGTATTGTTATTATTATTAGTATTATTTTAATTATTATATCTATATAAATATATATATTGTTGGTATTTTATTATTAGCTTTTTAAGGATTTCTTAGGGTAATAAACACGAGGCAGGAGGGATGCCTTTAAATCGAGCGATTGGAACCAGTGCAAGCGGGGCAGTGCGTGCAGTATGTAGGGATAAAAAAGGAGAGGACAGAATGAGAATAAGCTCTTGGAACATTGGGACCCTAACGGAAAAGTCCTTGGAATTAGTGGAGATTTTATACAAGTATAGGATACAAATAGCCTGCATTTAGAAGACTAAGTGGGCAGGAGCTAGAGCAAAGGAGATAGGCGGTTTCAAACTATGGTACTCGGAAAGTACGCGGAAGCAGAATGGGATAGGTATCTTAGTGGTCAAGGAACTTATAAACTGAGTGGTGGGGATTACAAGGGTCAATGATATAATTATGGTGGCAAAAATTGTTTTTAGCAATGTGGTTCTCAATGTCGTGTGTGCGTATGCACCTCAAGCGGGCTCAGACATACAACAAAAATGTCTGTTCTGGGAGGCGTTGGATGGGGTGTTGTTACAAGTCTCTAATACGGAGCAGATCATACTAGGAGGTGATTTAATGGGCATATAGGGGCTGGTTCAGACGGATATACAAGAGCTCATGGGGGCTTCAGATACGGCACTAAAAATGAAAATGGGATTGCTTTATTGGACATGGCCGTAGCGTATGAGTTAGTTATAGCAAATTCCTTATTTAAGATAAACAAAGTGCACTTGGTAACTTTTCAGAGTAGCACGTCCAAGACGCAAATTGATTATCTTTTTATCAAGAAAAGTGCTAGATCATGGTGCAAAGATTACAAAATGCTTCTGGCCACATGCATATCGACTCAACATAAATTGCTAGTTTTGGATCTAGGAATTAAGGGATGGAGGTCACAGTTTTTTACCATGCATTGTCGTAAAATTAAGTGGTGGAGGCTAAAAGGAGACAAGGTGGAACAATTTAGGACTCAAGTTCGATCTAATTCAACATGGTCTGTGAATGGAGGTGTAAATCGGATGTCGAAGGGTGTAGACTCCGTAGTGCGGGAAACTGCCACAAAACATCTAGGGTTATCCAAAGGGCAGGGGGGAGGGCAGATGGAATCTTGGTGGTGGTTGGGAGAGGTCCAGGGGACAGTTAAGGCGAAAAAGAGAGCTTTTAAAGATCTTTTAGCTAGTACAACAGAAGCGGAGCGGGAAATTAATAGAGCAAGGTATAGACTGGCAAAACAGAAGGCAAAGAAAACTATCTCAATGGCTGGAGGAGAAGCATATGTGACTATGTACAGGGACTTGGATACGTTAAAGGGAGGACAAAAAATTTTCAAGCTAGCACGAGATAGGGCACATAGAACGAATGATTTCAATTAAGTTTGTTGTATACGTGATGAAGCAGGACAGGTACTCACAGAGACCCAAGCCATCAAGAGGAGATGACAAAGATACTTTTATGGCCTATATAACAAAGAGATAGTGGGAAACATAGCATTAGTGGTGAACCCTCCGTGTCGAGGCATGTTCTTAACAGATACTCATGGGAAAGAGTCACGAGGGGTGAAATTACAAAGGTTTTGAGAGGGATGGGGGGCGGAAAGGCCATAGGGCCGGACGAGATCCCTATAGAGGTATGGAAGCAGATAGGAGTTGTCGGTATTGAGTGGTTAGTTCAACTTTTTAATGTGATCCTAGAGTCCGCCAAAATGCCGGATGAATGGAGATTGAGTAGGTTAATCCCCTTATACAAGGCCAAAGGGGACATCCAACAATGTCACAACTATAGAGGCATCAAACTATTAAGTCACACCATGAAGTTGTGGAGAAGGTAATTGAGAAGAGAATCCGGAGAGCTGCTTCTGTCTCGGCCAACCAATTTGGTTGTATGCACGGTGGGTCCACAACAAAAGCAATACATCTACTCCGTAGACTCATAGAATGCTACAGGGAACGAAAACGGGATTTGCATATAGTTTTTATTGATTTGGAGAAGACGTATGATAGGTTTCCTAGAAACCTCTTATGGAGGTGTTTGGAGGCAAAGGACATTCCTATGACCTATATTAACGTAATTAGGGATATGTATGAAGGAGCATTGATTAGCGTAAGGATGATAAGAGGTGACACGAAAGCGTTTTCTATTAGTGTTGGACTACATAAAGGATATGCTTTAAGCCCTTTGTTGTTCACATTAGTGTTAGATGAACTTACCAAACATATTCAAGAAGAGGTACCTTGGTGTATGTTATTTGCTGACGATATTGTCTTAGTGGATGAGACCAAGGAGGGGGTCAATTCCAAGCTAGAATGTTGGAGAGATACTTTAGAATCGAAAGGTTTTAGAATGAGCAGGACTAAGACGAAATATTTAGAATGCAACTTTTTGGGAAACCAGATGGTACAGGAGGTGACGGTGGCAATTAGTAATGACGTCATACTACAGAGAACGAGTTTTAAATATCTCAGGTCCATCATTCAGAGTGATGGTATTATCGATGTCGATATAGTACATCGTATTAGATCTGGATGGGTCAAATGGAGAAGTGCATCAGGGGTTTTATGTGACAAAAAGACTCCTTTAAAACTCAAGGGGAAATTTTATAAAGCGATGATTCGTCCAACCATGTTATATGGGGCAGAGTGTTGGCCTGCCAAACGTAGACATACTAGATAGTTGTTGGTAGTAGAAATGCGTATGCTTCGGTGGATGTGTGACATTACCAAGAGAGATAAGGTCTGGAACCATGTGGTGAGAGATATACTACAGGTAGCTAGTTTTAACTACAAGTTGAGAGAGACTAGGCTTAGGTGGTTTGGGCATGTGCGCAGGAGGCCCTCTGATGCTCCAGTACGAAGCTGTGAGAGAATAACCCTTAGAGAATACAAGACTAGAAAAGGGAGGCCTTATAAGAACTGGAGGGAAGTGATCAAGAAGGATTTGTCAGAGTTGGTCCTTACGGAGGTGGTGGCTAGAAATAGAAAAGTATGGCGTGATCGGATAAGGGTAAAGGATTAACCTTTAAAGTTCGCCAAAACAGTATAGTAGTTATTAAGAGATGTTCACGATACACAGATTATCGCGTAGGAAGTCCAACTTAACATCCGTTTTCCCTTTTCTAAGTGTAAATCTTGGGCAAGGCTTACGAGCATTCAACTTGGCTTCCCTAGACAGGAGTGTGGGGATAATAGGATTGTCATACCTTCAGGGTCTCTAAGCAAGGACGCCTAACTTAATTAGAGATAAATAGAGACGGATTTTGTAGCTTATCAGGCATTCGCAGATCTGGACTCCATCAGGTATACCCTGTTATTTTTATTTTCATTTATTTATGTATTTATTGTAATTTTATTTACATAATAATTTACTGTTCTAGTTTTACCTTTTTTCTCTGTAACCTATATCACTCTTATATTGTCTCATTTGCATGTGGGTCTATCGAAAACAACTTCTCTAATAAAAGAGTAAGACTGTGTACTATCAGACCTCTCCAAACTCCGCTTCATTGCGGGACTTCAGACTGGGTGTGATGATGATGATGATGATGATGATGACATGAGCTTTATCATTTACATATGAATATGTATAAGATAAATAATGTCTTTAAATTATTATGTTACTATTATAAAACCAACTAATTGGGTGTACGATATAAGTTAACAGTTTTTTTTCTTCTATTAATTAGGTTAGGCCTTTAAAAATTTTAAGAAAGCCAAGTTTTTCATTCCAGAATAGTTTCAAATATGACTATATAGGCTAAATGCCAAATTTTGGGTCAAATTTTTTTTGATTTGATTCATATAGGGCTAAATATTTTAACCTATTCAATTAAGGTCTAAAAT
Organism: Erythroxylum tenue; assembly: GCA_027568955.1. Lineage (NCBI taxonomy): Eukaryota > Viridiplantae > Streptophyta > Magnoliopsida > Malpighiales > Erythroxylaceae > Erythroxylum > Erythroxylum tenue. The sequence continues at coordinate 13,058,307 of JAOSBM010000001.1, forward strand.
TTATTGAGTCTGCTCAATGTTAGGCTATTTTAGACAAAAACTTGGCAGTGTTATACATACGCCATTATTATTATGGAGGTCTGACATAAAACTTACACGCACTCAATCGTCCCCTAACCATAACCTTTAAATGAAAAATGAAAATGAAAAATGAAAAAATGTAGAAAGAGGGAGTTGGGACAAAGTGCTTAGGTTTGTGAGCCCTCTCGTGTTCATCTTCTTCCATGTCTCATTTATCAGATAGTGTATCTGTTCACGAATTTCTTCTTCAGAAGCTCCTATTTCGTGCATGTAACATTGGACTAATTTCAAAACATCACCTCTTTGTAACTCGTACTATTTAAAAACATCCGAAAAAAGAAAATAAAAAATGGTACAGAAGAACCTGTAGACAAAAAATTTTAGTTTTCAATATCAAAGATGTTCCACGATCATCAACTAGCCTAAAAGTCATTGGCAACCATTTGATGACATTGGGGTACCCATCTTCCTTGAGTGATTCCATAGCCTTGTCTATGAATAGATTTGTTTTTAGAAATATGTATGGACTACAACCAAAGGACTACCTATAGATATATATGCACTATCTAAATACTCTTGCTGTGTCAGCTTATATCCATTAACATACCATTTGTGCTCCAGTAAGTAAGATTTACATAAATCTATCCACTAAAAGAAATAGAAAGCCAAATTAAGAAAGTAATTATACACTTAATTCTTATATGCAGATTAATACTGTGAAAGATGAAGTTTAGTACTAATTTCTTGAGGTAGTAGGTGATGCCAACTCTACGATCCCAAAGATCAACATAAGCCACTTCATTTATGTAAGTGACTAGAGCAAAGAAAGTTAGCTTCATGCAATACGGAAGCTAGTTCATCATGTTTATCCTGACAAAGACAAAAAACTTTTCTCGTAAACCTTTCTTTGTTTTCTTTATTTTCTCTTGTTGTTTACAACAGAATACAAACATATTTATACGCTACTTTTGACTCTTGAAATTCGTACAACATATAAAACCAGGAAAACTAAACAACTCAAAAACAGAATACTAAATATCACCATAAATTCTGACCCTTGATTATTGAAACCACCGTAACTCTTGAACTCTTGAACTTCACATTTAAGTTTATTCAACAGCTTCGATCAGAGCTGAGGTATCGAACAAGAGAACTAGCTACAATCGGAGCCCCTGCAAGAGTTCGTGCAACCACGTACCCAGTGAAAGATGGACCATCCCGGCTGTACAGCCTATTCCAACAATCAAGAGGTCCACCCATTGGGATGACACAATGCTCGTCCTCTTCAATGCTTTCCACTCTTATCCCTAGATGCTTCAACCTGGCCACCATCCTTTCTTGGATATCTTCCAAAGGTAAACCAGGTGATTGTTTCACCACAATAGTTAAACGGTTACTTAATATGGTATCAGAGCCTTTGTAACCAAGTGGTCGTGAGTTTAAATCCTATTATCCACCTATTATTCAATAGAGTGAGCCTGTGCAAGTTGTGTGAGGCCAACTTAATTGGTTTTATATATTCACTAACAAACTCCCTCAAGTGAAAGCCCTTTTTGGCTTGAAACTTGCACATGCTCACTCCCCATCATGCCTCTCTCTTTTCGCACTCCTTAAGTACTCTAATCTTTCCCTTTTGCATCCCACCATTTCTTCATGGACGACACTCCGGATTCTGTCCCAGAACCGATTCTGGGTACTCTCGGAATCCGGGGAATGAGACCCGAAATAGGGTCTGCAAATTTTGGATTTATCGCCCAACAGAATGCTTCTAACATGGGGACAAGTAAGCTGAGCTTGAAAGCAGAAATCAACACGTCTCCACCATTTGGGTCAGTTAAAGAGGCCGTGACCCGGTTCGGTGGTAGCAGACCTTGGATCTCGTACTACTACAGGCTTGGAGAGAATTGTGTAACTTCTTGTTTCTTTTTTATTTTTTTGCTGAATCAATGTTGGTATTGAAGGTAACTCAACGCTTGAACGTTGGACATAAGTTCGTACATTTTTTCTTCGGCAATTCTGATGAACTGTTGAGTCTTTGACTATTTAAACATTTATCTGGGTGTAAACATAATCCTATATTTATATATACATGCTTCTGTTTGGTCAGAGGAAGCGGTTCGTCGGTGTTTGACAGAGGAAATATTTGGAAGCAGAGGAGAAGAGGGCGCACGCGAGAACGAAACGAAAGATCCCAAAAGTTGACCGGAGTCGAGCATGGTACGGGAAAGTGCAGTACAGTTTGCCATACCAGTCCATCGGGTAAGAGCTATACATAGATATATTGTGTCCTTTATATTTCTTAGAACTGTATTCTTGGCACGAGGAAACGGCCGCCACACCAGCATTCCAGGTGCCCAAATTTTTACCTTTTGCTGCCTTAATTTTCTGTTAGCATCTGTTGCCTGTGTCTATGGTCTTTTTCACGTTAGTATACTGTTTACAGCCATATCCATGAGTGGTAGTTGCATGTGTCTGCTTGCCTCCCTGTGTGCTCTCATTTCTGGTATAGTTTTGTGAGGCCACGAGCACGTCCTCCTTTTTATTCACCGGAACTTAGTAAATAACGTCTGACTACGTCGCTGTACAAGCTATCTTGGGGATCTTCTTCTAGGTTCGACATGTAGCACTTGTCAGACCAATCAAGCTAGTGTTTTCGGACGGAGAGGCTCGTCACCATGCACAGTTTTTGATATTCTTTAAGTCACTCTTCGGCTTGTATCTACCACCAGTCCCTTCGTTAGCTTCCTTGAGCCACCTGACAAGAGCACCGTTGCCAAACCTGACACCTCTATTAATTCCAGACGCTTCCTGATACTTCGACCTGCTGTTAACGCCTTGCTCATTAAATTTCTCTCCTCGGCGCTTCCCTCCCTTTCTCTGGCAGGCCTCACAGTCTAACGTGGTTTGATTGTTTTGTCTGCTTCCTTTTGGACCGTCCTTTTGTCCTCTTTTGTCTCCATATGTTCCTTTGCATTTACATTTTTGCCATTCTTCTCAATTATCGCTGCAATCTCTTAGTGTCCTTTATAAGATTTGTCTCATTCTTTTCTTTTTTTTTTTCCTCTTTTCGGTCTCAATTTTGGTATTGACACTATTATTAGTCTTAGTCTTCGTTTTAGTTTTGGTGTGGTATTAGGATTGTCTTTTTCTTTTTGGTTCGCTACTTACTTTTATTCTTACTATTTTTCCTAATTATATTTATTTCTGTTAACACTTTTTAAGCATTTATAGTATTATTAGTATTAGTATTAGTATTATTTGTTTTTTTTGTTATTATTCCTATTATTTTCCTTTTTTTGAATTTCTTTTCAGTTTTGGTTTGGTCGTTTTTTTGTAGTTTTTGGATTTATCATTAAATATTCCCTTACGCTTTGTGGTGGGATCCTTTTGGTATTATTACTCACTTTTTTCGCTTTGTGGTGGGATCCTTTTGGTATTATTACTCACTTTTTTTGTTTTTCTTCTTCCGTGTCCTGCATCATTACTTTGCCTATCACATTTACATGTGGGTCTACTAGAAACAGTCTCTCTACTATATATAGGGGTAAGGCTGCGTACTATCAGACCTCCCCAGACCCCGCTCCACTGCGGGACTTTAGACTGGGTATGATAATGATGATGATGGTAGGATTTGAACTCACAACCACTTGATCACAAAGACTCTGATACCATGTTAAGTGACCGTTTCACCATAATAGCTTAAGCTGTTGTGTGAGGCCAACTTAATTGGTTTTATATATTCACTAATACAGGACAAGATATGGTAAATTACTTTTTTATTTAACTAATTATTAATAAATAATATGAAAATTTTGAAATACTATTTCAATGTATTATTGCACAATTCTTAAGAATTTTCTGTTCGAAATTTTATATATAATTTTTTTACTAAACTTTCAACATTCTCTAACAAATATTTAAATATTATTTATGAATGAATAAATAAATATTTTTAATATAAATTAATTATAGAACTTAATGCATTTTCGGGAGTTTTGATTAGAAAGTAAAGAGGGGTTTGATTCGGGTTTGGATGATGATGAGTTGGAATTCTCAAAGGATTTAGCTGTTTCATTTAAAAAGGACAACTGAAGAAAAAGAACGGAGAACAATGTTTGCAAAATGTCATAGAAAAAGGGAAAGCTAAACAAAAAGTATAGATAGCTGATAATGGAGACGATAATGAAGAGAATGATGTGCAAGCACGTTTCTTATGTAACATTATCATTCAGGAACCAAACAAGCTAGGCAAGTTTGAAGGAATTAACAATGAAGTATCATATTGTAAGTACCATGAGCGTAATAATTCGAGCTTGATATGGTGATCGTGTTCTTGTCTAGGTGAGCAGACAATCGAAGTTGGTCTGTATCAACGTTTTGGTTCATCACATTTCGTGTGTTGGTGTTATTGGTCCAAAACTTGGATCCTACTGTTTCTCAACATTATTATCCCAATAACTGTCAGAACGTTTTACCATTATTATGCAAATTATGGCCTTTAACGTTGTTAACGCTCCCTTTTGCTTTAATATCTCTTAATTCCTCTTGTCAACGTATGAAATTGTTCTGCTATGTAAATCCCTCATGCATATGCTCCTCTCTTCACTCCCAATGTTACACATATTCTCATTTTCTCCAAAGAAGACACAAGTCTCCCTCTACAAAAAGGCATACGAAAGAATATAGAAGAAGAAGAAGGCAATTTGGTATGTAAATGTATTGTATTGCTGAATAGCTTGTACGTGTATTTATACACATTTTGATATCTGATAAGATCATATGAGGTACATGAAATAAAATCAAATGAGACACATATCATATCTATGAGATTGCATGAGGATCTGCATATGTTTATCAGCCCTCCTTAAGCTCACGGTGAGTGGCCATAGTGAACTTGTCACGAAATTTTTGAAAAGCGAACGAAAGTAAAGCTTTGGTCATGATGTCGGCAATTTGATGGCTTGAAGAAAGATGTCGAATTGATAGTGTCTTGTTGGTAACCAGAGTTCTGACAAAATGAATATCAATCTCAATGTGTTTTGTGTGAGTCTGAGTGATTAGATTCAGAACAAGAAATGTGACATCAAGATTATCACACCAAAGTGTAGGCGTGAGATGAATGAAGCGAATTTCACTAAGGAGAGATTTAAGTCAACAAAGTTCAGTAGCAACAAGAGCTATACTTTAGTATTCAGCTTCAGTACTAGATCTGGCAACAATGGGTTGTTTCTTTACACTCCAAGAAATGAGGTTTGGTCCAAGGAATATACAATAGCTAGAAGTGGAGCCACGATCATTAGGACAACCTACCTAGTCAGCATCACAGTAGGCATTAATGGAAAGAGAGGTTGGTCAGGTAAAGTGAATACCAAAAGTGGGTATAGAACGAAGGTATCGAAATATCCGTATGACAGCGGTCCAGTGAATGTCAGTAGGACAATGAAAAAATTGAGAGACTTTATTGACTACAAATTGAATATCAGGGTGGGTAATACAGAGATACTGGAGAGCACCAACAGTACTTCGATATTCAGAAGGATTAGTGAGAACCTCTTAACGAGCTCATCTTTTTCTCCAGCCATCTACTCGTCACGATTCACAAATACGTACTGTAGCAGACGTACGCTGTAGCAATGGCACTGTTCGCGGGGACTGTAGCACCAGCACTGTTCACGGGAGCTGTAGCACCGACACTGTTTACCGATACTATTCACCGACACTGTTTACCGATACTGTTCACCGACAAATTTTTACTCCTACAACACCCCAGTCAAAAAAAATGGAGCTCTGATACCACTTGTTGTGTGGAAACGTTAATAAATTCGGAGTAAAAATAAAATAACAACAAGAACACCAAGATTTTTATACTGGTTCAGCAATGCCTACGTCCAGTTTGGAGACGATTGAGTATTTCACTATAATCAATGAGAGCATACAATAGTGTTTATCACTCAATTTCCCAAAAGACCCAAAAATAACCCAAGCTCACCCACTCTTACTAGAAAAGAGAAAACAAAAATATATATCTAATTTTTTTCTTTTCTCTCTCCCTCTCAATATTCTTCTCTCTCTTCTCCTTCAAAAATTTGCTCTCTCACTTCTGAAAAAACTCTCTCACACTAAACAACTTCTGTTCTTCTCCCAACTCTCATATCTTTCGTAATTGTTCTTCCCATTTATAGAGAATTCAATGGGTGTGAACAATGGGTGTAAAAGCTAGCTGTACTACCGAAATCCACCGGAAAAAAACAAACCACCATTGTTGAGCCACCATTGTTGATCACCGAAAGCAAACTTCAATTTTTGACTTTGAGAAGGTAAGAGTTCTGGCTCTGCAAGCTTCCATTTCTGACTTTTTTTGAGACAATATTCAACAATGTTCTCCTCTATGAAGTGGAAGTTCGGTATCCAACTTAAATATGAACCACTACACCTGTCTGGTGGATCTTTTAGGGCGATCCAGCAAGTTAAAGGAGGCATTCGCCTTAATATTGAGAATGCTGGCTTTTGCTCACAGCAGGATCTGGGGTGCTCTTCTTGCAGCCTCCAGAATTCATGGAGATGTAAGGATAGGGGAATTCGCAACACAGAGACTCCTAGAACTGGAGTCTGATAATGTTGGATATCATACATTGTTGAGTAACATACAAGCTTGTAGTAGAAAGTGGGCTGACGTTGAAGAATTTAGGAGAGTTATGCATGAGAAAGACCTTAAGAAGACTCCAGGATGGAGCTATTTTGAGTATAAAGGAAATTGTTCTTGTTTGTTTCAGAGATAGATCTCACCA
>JAOSBM010000001.1:13100679-13115816 GCA_027568955.1 Erythroxylum tenue
CTTATGATTTGATGTATGACAAGTGTGCGCTCACCACCTATGTGGCTTGACAGTTAATGATCCTTCAAGAGTTTAAGCTCAAGTTTATATCTCAGTCCGTTGGGCTCTGGAGACGGGGTCCAACAGCAGCTATGAAGACCCGCTTCTTCCTCCTCTCTTCCTCTTTCTCTCTCTTCTTCTTCTCTCCTCTTGGAGTGTTTCCAAAAATGACATATTGGAGGCTCTCTTAGGCTTTCTTCATTAACCCTTTTATAGGTTTTTATCATTTGGGCAATCCTAGGGCTTTTTCTGAGTCCGAAAGGTCCAAAAGGTCCCTTCAAAACTCAATTCGGGAAGGTTGTTCACGTGTTCTGTCACGCAAGCGACAATCGTGGCCTATAGTGCAACGATCATGGCCCCTGAGTGAGCCTTTTGTTCCACGATTGTGGCTCCTCCCTGATGCTTCTGTCACGATTGTAGCTTCTGGGTCAGGATTGTAGGCCTGGTTGCTACTTCAAATTTTCTTCGAATCTCCTATGTTCTTTTATATTTTCCCTAAAATATTAGGAAACACATCAAGGCACCTTAAAAAATAAAATTCAAGCTCAAAAGTGTTCTCTAACTCTCAAAAAACTCAAAACACAAATATCTAACTAAGTGATAGAAACCTAACCTAAACATGCATTAATAATTCAATTTGACTACTAAACATGTACTAAACTACCCACTAAAATATTATATAGTCTACAACTATCATCATCCCACAATTAAACGTTTTCTTGTCCTCAAGAAAAAACAAAATAAGCAAAACGCACAACATATCAAACACACAGTAGGCAATGCAGTAATGAGGCAATGGCATTCAACTTCTCGAAACTAATTTAACTTCAAACACAATCTCTTAAGGTGTTCCAACTTATTAACTTGCGAAACCTGTGTCTAAGTACCATGGACTAAACATACAACTAATCCAGACCTTAATGTTAAATTTATTCACCCCTATCACTTGTACACACACATTGATAATTATTCGATCAATAAAAAATGTAACTATCCCTAAGTATGTTTTTATGAAAATTTAAGCTATGCACCAAGACCGCTAGATTTTATTTCACAAAACACTATTTTTTTAATTTTGGTTGACATGAACCTAGCCTTTTATGTGAAGGAAAACATTTGTGATGAATGTCGATTTGGTTACTTAACTAGATCATATTTTTATTAAATAGCTTGGTTGGCATATCATTATAGTCTTTTAACGCGAAGGCACACATTTGTGATGCTTGTCGATCTGATTACTCAGCTACATCACATTCTCAACTGGCTACTAGCTCTGTTTATAACCCAAAGGTCAGTCAAATAGTTATTTGCTTATGATTTACACTTTTTTTAACTACCTCATTGCTTTAGCTAAAAGTTCTTGATAAGTGTAAATTGCATCATGTTTTAAGGCATAGTTTGATATATGATTAACCGTTAATTCGATCATTTAGTATGTGTTTAGGTTACACTTATGTTAGTTTGTTAATTATTTGTGTTTTAAGTGCTTTATAGGATAGTACAAGATTTTGAGCTTAAATATTATATTTTTGAGGTACCTTGATGTTTTTACTAGTGTTTCAGGGTCAGTATTGAAGAACGGAGGAGTTTCAGAAGACATTTAGGCCTAAACAATGACCCCCAGGCAACGATCCTGACAAAAGGCTCAGATGTGGATCACGATTGTGGCTTATGTCGGGCAGACGCACAGTTGCTTATAAATTTCACATTTCGAGGGACCTTTCGGACCCCGGAAAGACCCTAGGGTTACCCAAAACATAAAATACTATTTAAAGAACATTAAGAGGAGCACAAAAGAGATTTTTGCATCAACCACACTTGCAACCCTAAAGAGAGAATACCGATAAAGAGAAAGAAGAAGAAGGAAGAGGAAGAAGACGAAGATGAAGCTGATTCGACGTGCTTCCCTGATTAGAAAGTTTCCCAACGTCGCTGCCTTCCGTCGTCTATTCTAAGTCATTATTTTCTTTTTAATTCTATTTTATTTATGTATAAAATTGATATGGATAGTATTATGATAGTATTTGGAATATTGATGATGTTCTAATGTAGCACCCCACTCTCGGAAGACACATACCTGACATTCTAAGTGATATTTGAATACATACCCCACAAGGGTGCCATGCTGGAGCACTCATTTTCTCTTATAAGGCATCATAAAGAAAGACACAATAATTAAAAAATCCAAAATTTCCTCATTTCATTCGATAAAAACCAAATATACATTATGTAGCATTGTATAGCACATTGTTCACACATTTCACGTTCTGATTCAAATACAAGTCAATACATTTCAATCATTCAAACATACATATTAAATATATATGCAATGCTCATGAGACTTATTTCCGATTATTATGTTGTTATGACCTAGTGCCTATAACTGTCCCGTATCCATTGTGGATATTGGGCTCATTGTTAACTGTCCCTTATCCGTTGAGGATACAAGGCTCATTATACATAGCGAGTCTTTGGCTCTTAATCACATTCTAAGCTTTAAGTTCATTTTCGATGGCTACTCAGGTCACAACTTTCATTATCTGATCATGCATTCATGTAATGAAATGCATCACATTAACATGTATTCACTCAGTCATTTGATTTCACTTACACAATCACATTTACATTCACGATTCATATTTGTCATCGGACCTTGGTTCGGCATTCAACAAAATGTTGAGAAATCACTTATTTCATCAAATTCACATACAAGGAACACTTCCAATATGTCATTCATGTATCAAACGCCTCGGACATTCAATATCCAAAATCAACACAATTAATTCCACAAAATAGTTCAATACAGAATTTAAAGCAACAATTAATTAAGTGAGGCCATCTAGGTTACTCACAGTTTGCTTCAGAAAGTTATTGCCTCAAAGTCCCGACAACATTTGGATGTTGTCGCTCAATATGTTCTTCTAATCATGTAATACATACACATTTGTAAGTATTCATTTATGCACATATATGTATATGGAATATGTACAATGCATGTTCAATGACAATCTAGGGTACATTTCCTTAATACGCATCTCATAACCAATTAACATGATCTTTGAACCATTCCTTAACACCTAATACACTTTCCTTACTTTAATCGCTCAATCCAACATCAACTAGGCTCATTCAAGATCACAGTTAAGCCTAAATATCTCATAGGAAAATAATAATAAGTCAATCATTTATAAATAAACATATCTTGGTACAAAAGAAATAAATTTTTCTATAAATGTTAGATTAATGTGATTCTAGGTCTCTTTCGAAGAGTACTTCGAGATCTACAACTTTTGTGAAGACCCTAAAGAGACATTTTGTCGTCTAAAGGGTCAAAATTTCAAATTTGTATAAGTGTACCATGAATGTCCGTTCAGCGAACCTAAAGTCTATCCAACGGGGTTGGGAAGTTTTTCAGACCTGAGAAGGTCCATTCAATGGACCTAAAGTCTTTCCAATGGGCATAGAAGAAGCACAACTCACTCAAGAGCATTTCCAATGGTTTCTACATATATTCTAACATCACTTTAACCTAATCTTGCCGAATTCACCTCCTCTAATGCAACATCATTTCATACCAATTCAACCACTAAATTGATTTCATTAAACTCTCAAACCTCAACTCATTTGATTCCTCATTTTCACTAAAACTCATCATTCATGAAATCCTATCCTTTTTCCATAACATATCTCATTCATAAGTATCAAACAATTCATATTCAACATTCAACATTTCAAGTTGATAACTTCTTCATGTATACCTTAATTTTAGCTCAATATCATCCACACACAAATCAAAATCCATACTTGATCATAAACACCAAAACAGAACATATTCTTATACACTTTCATCATAAATTTTCTGCATATGTTCTACTTCATTTTTCACCTTCATTTCATTTCTAAATATCACCTTAATTCATCTCATTTCAAGACATCATAAAACTACCTACTGCTCTCAACTGCACTACACCCATTACTCAACTTCAAGTCTTTATTTTGAAACTCTTAAAGACAGAATTTGTATTTGATGTCTTAATAAAAAATGTAGCCTTATATCTCGAATTTAATCCAAATCAAAAATCATCTCATTTGGATATCTACAGGTCAAATTATGGCTAAAATACAGAAGCATACCCAGTGGAAACACTATAGCTAAAATATTTCAGCCACTCTTTTCCAATTTTTCCAAATTTTTATAACTTCCTACATTTTACATCTAAGACATCTTGTACATAGATCATCTTTTCTACTTCCTTTCCTATTCATTCTCACCCCAATATACAACTCAAAACATTCACAAAACAAGTCATAAAAGACTATTAATCATAACCACAAAACAAAACATCAAACATGTCCATTTATTTATCAATTTACTGCACTCCTCCAAACACCATTATAATGATCATCCTACCTCAAGAACATCTCTATAACAATTTATGAACTATTACTCATCATAAATACAAAAATCAGCCACGAATACATTCATTTATTCATCCACGATTTAGCATAAAAATCAACTCCATTTACACTTTCAATCTATCTCATAATGATCATTTTGAATGCCTTCATGTAGTTAACCCAAGAATGTCATTAATACACTAAAAAGAAAGACCATAAACCTCTTTATCTTTACACCTACGTTACAACATATATGAAACTTCATGATCATGATCATTAAATCTCAAATTACTCATCATAAATGTTTCATTTACACTAACCATAATGATTAAAGCTACTTACTTGATTTAGCTTCAATGTCTTCAAAAAAACAAGAAGCCCTAACTTCCCATGTCACACGATCATCATCTTAAAGGTGGATTAGGTTAGGTTTTCTTGTGGAAAATGGAAGAGACAACAAGGTGAGAGTAGCAAGGGAAAGATGAGAGAGCTAGGTTCAACATTGGTGGAGGTTGGCAACAAAACTCATGAAGAAGGTGAAGAAGCTTGAAGAAAATGGAGAAAGTCACGAAGAAGAAGAAGAAAGTAAGACAAAACAATAACTTGGTCTTTCAAATTAAGAGAATTGTGAGTTTAAAGGCTTGGCTTGGAAAGTGATCCAATTTCTATGGATTTAAACTAGTTCTCTTATTTAACTAGTCCAATCAATTCCAATTCCAATTCCTACTCCAACTATCTCTAATTTTTTCTTGACACTTGTCAATAAATCCCAAAGTCATTTATCAAAATTTTCACTGCCATTTGATAGTTAATTCTAATACCATTTATCAATTGTCTTGCCACTTAGCATTTTTTCTAGTCCAAAAATACCCAAAAATTTCAGAAATTTCACCAAAAATTATAAATCAATACATATATTCTCCAAATCAATTTTCAACACATAAAAACCACAATTCTCAATATAATCACATTTATTAATCAATTATACCCAGAAAAATATTAATGAATGCATGTACAATCATTTTAATGTGAAAAAATCAATATTCACGTGTGTGTGTGTGTATGCCATATTATTCATAAGCTAGAAATGCACTTTCTAACTTCCCAGTAAACTCTTATATACAATATTCTAGGGTTCTAACCCTTAACATGGGATAACAGGATGTTACATATAAACTCTCCTTTGGGATTTTATTTTGATTTACTGATAGTTTAGTCGATTGTGTTTATTGGATGAATATCATGATTTGATTGTGTTCCTGCATAATTCGGTAATAAAATGAGAGGGTGGTGAACTAAATGAAAAATGATTAAATTGGGTTAATGAGAGTTAGGCGATTTAATGCAAACCGTTTCAAATCATATTGGTAATTATGCAGAGAGTGATCACATTTGATATTCCGATAGTATATTAGAGTGCTTCAGATCTAATTAGGGTTTTGGATAATTTGTGAATTGAGAGATTGCAAATTCCATAATCTGATTAGGGTTTATAATTTAGGTTTTAATGGTTATAACTTGAGAGAGAGTAATCAGCCTTATGATAGTCTAGAACTGACATCCATTGACACATAATTGACTAGGTTAACATTAATGATAAGTAAAATCCCCTTTCTCATAAATTGGTAAATTCCTTAGGTTGATTTCTATTGTGATTACATATTGCTCACTTGTTAATACTTTTGTGTTTAATTTCTGATTTGATTGATTGAACTCAATTCTCGTAATTACTTTCTGTTGCATCTTTTATTTTCAGTTTTATAGTTTTTTTGGCCTTAGATTTTAGGATTAGATTACTCTCCTTCCTTGTGGGATCGACACCTTTAATATTACGCTACAAACCGTGTGCTTGTAGAGTATTAAGGGTTTATAAGATTAAAACTTACCTCGATCAAGAAAAAACAAAATAAGCAAAACACACACAGTAGGTAATGCAGTAATGAGGCAATGGCATTCAACTTCTAGAAACTAATTTAACTTCAAACACAATCTCTCAAGTTATTCCATAACTTGCAAAACCTACGTCTAAGTACCTTAGACTAAATATACAACTAATCCAGACCTTAATGTTAAGTTTATTCACCCCTATCACTTGAACACACACATTGATAATTATTCGGTCAATCAAAAATATAACTATCCCTAAGTATGTTTTCATGAAAATTCAAGCTATTCACCAAGATCGGTAGATTTTATTTAACAAAACACTATTTTTGTTAATTTTGGTTGACATGAACCTAGCCTTTTAGGCTAAGGCAAATATTTGTGATGAATATCGATCCGATTACTCAACTAGGTCATGTTTTTATTAAATGGCTTGGCTGGAATGTCATTATAGCCTTTTGACGCGAAGGCACACATTTGTAATGCGTGTAGATCTAGTTACTTAGCTACATCACATTCTTAACTGGCTACTAGCTCTATTCATAACCCAAAGGTCAGCAAAATAGTTATTTGTTTATGATTTACACTTTTTAACTACCTCATTTCTTTAGCTAAAAGTTCTCATGAAAAGGTACTAGTGACGCTACTTATTCGATTCACCTAAAATTATAAATGAATGTGACAAATTCCTAGGGTGAATAAACTAACATTGTATCCTAATTAACCTGCATAGTTAGCCAAAGTAACCTAAGTCGTTAATTTCACAAGCTAATAAATCGTCGAAACCTAAAAGACTATGTTCAAAGCTAAATCGATTCCGTTAAGTCCTAGCCATTAACACATTCACACTAATCATATCATGTATACTAAACAAACTAACATACAATATGTAAAATTCACATTCAAAATAAAATCATACATGCACACAACGTGGTCCTCCCTACACTTAGATAACACATTGTCCTCAATGTGAGAAGAACAACCAAGAACGCATAAGGTGGGAATAAACATAAAATATCATAACATGAAAACATAATAACAATATAAAGACAAAATTGAAATAGAAAGGGTTAGAACACAAAAACGTCAAGGTGATTGAGGTAGCAATGGTGTCAGAGGTGGAAGTTGAATGCTTTGAGCCTGCTTTCATATCTTATACTTGATTCAAAGAGAGAAAGAGAGTTAGTAATCCTTAACCATTCCAAATCATGAAAACTTATTTGTCTAAATTTAAAACAAATATAACTACACATAATTTAAATCTAACTACTAAACTTACTAATTTATGGTCATTAGCTTAACCGTGCATCCTTGGAAATTCAACTGGGATCAATTATGAGTGGCTTGCTTCGACCCGTGTTTCCCAAATTCAGCTTCGTAGCTTGTAAATAAGCTATAAATTACAAGATGATCAGAAGGAAAATATTGATGAAGTTGAGAAAACCAATTAAATTCAGTAATGTCCTTTTCACTAACAAATTGTCCATAAAATAGGGAATAACAAAATTCTTTAAATCTTTTAATGAATCCAATAGTTTGTTTTATGAGAGGGTGATCTATTCCTGCTCTTCCTCAGTCACCCTCATCTCCTCTTCAACTTCCTCTTCATGAACAAAGATTTTCTTATCTACTTCAAGCTTTATGTCCATTGTCATATGTTCTTCTTCTTCTTACTTCTTAAAAGATTCGACCATATCAATTCTCTTAAATGAGGGTGGAAGGGAACGTATGGAGGATCCTCATTCTTTTATTTATCCTTTTTATAATTCTCTTGGTCTTCTACAAGGTGGGTTTCAACTGTTCTATCTGTTAATTCTCCTCGCTCTTTTCCACTGCTAAGCGCGATAGTCTTATTATAGCGTCCCTTTACCGCAGGGTATGCACCGAGATGCCTGGAGGTCATTCCGGTACATATCCTACATTAAGGGCGAGCTACGTTCGATCACTACATTCACTTCGTATGGCATCATATCATTATTCACTTATAAAGAATCATAAGAAAATCACAATATTTTTAAAACCAGCTTTTCCTCATTTCATTCCTCAAAATCGAAAGTCTACATTGTGTCTTTCAATCTTTACTACATATACATCAACCAAAAACCTAGTACAAAAGTACTACATGAAAGAGAAAAATATATTAAATCTATCTAAGCCATCCAAAAATCCCAGCTGATCGACCTTTGAGCCATGACTTCACTTGCCAAAACACAATCTACACGGCAGTAGAGCCTCTCAGTAGCTAGAGTTGTCTCTCGGTCATGAAAAATTAACGTTGCAATTTTGGTGAGTTTTGCGAACTCAATGAGGTAACCATCATCGATGGTTCACTCAATTCATGAAACACATCAATTCATATCACAATTATTTCACAATTTTGCATTTTACATGTGTAACACATTTTCACTTAAGCATAAGCAATTTTGCATTTCACTCCATCAAACATACTTAACAAGATGCATATGAAATTCTCATGAGACACTTTTTCAATTATTACGTTATTGTGACCAAGTGCCTGAACTATCCCATATAGGGCTCATTAAACGTTGAGCCTAAGGCTTTGAACCATTTTTGAGCTCGAGGCTCCGTTTCACTCGTTGAGCTTTAAGCTCTAATCGGTGGCTACTCTGGTCGCAACTACCATTATCTGATTATGCATTCATGAATAGAATGCATGTACCACAATCAATCATATTATAAGAACATAGGTCTTCACATTCACATTCAAACAGCACTTCAATATCGCAATCCCTATTACCAATCATCGGACCTTTTGTCCGAAATCCATAATCAAATCACATTTTCAAAACATAATCATAAGAAAACAATAATTAAGAGAAACCGTCTAGGTTACTCACCAATTGCTTCCGAAGCTAGTGCCTAGAAGTTCTGGCAACGTCTGTGGGTTGATGTTCCAGTTGCTCCTCTATAATAATTAACGTACACATATATCACAATTTGTACAATCATAGGTGTTTAATAATGCATATGTAGGAATTGAAATATGTATAATGCATGTTCGTGACAATCCTGGGTATCATTCCACAAATTTCATCACAAAACCATTCCCATATCAAAAATAATCTAAGTATAACTTATACTTAGGTTTATGCCTCGCTAATACCATTAAACTCATAATTTATTTCTCATTGACTTATTTCAGTTTTTCCAAAACACACACTTTCGGGTCTATTGTTCACGTTCAATGAGAAAGTGAAAATGAGGTAACTTGGTCAAACTCTCTTCTAGAAAAGTGTTCCCCTATGTTTTATGTTTCTATTGACACTAAAATCACTCACTTTGGGTCAAAAATTTGCAAGATATGCCTCAAGCATTATCGGGTTGTTCACATACAAAAACAGTGCACTATGCACATTTTCCATCCAGAATTTGAATATCTTAGAGAATGAATCAAAATTCGACTTCTTCAGATACTTCATAGCCCTATTTCTTTACTTTCCTCCAAGTCAATAACCATCTCATATGGATGAATAAAGATCAAGATATAACCTACATACCCAAACATGTTCAGTGAAAACACACCAGTTCATACTCTCCAATAGATTCCTTTACTTTCTTTCGATCAAACTTTTCCAATTAAATTCAAACTACTACAATTTTTCATGGAGATATAGGAAAAATCTGTTAGGAATCTATTGCTTCAAGAATCAAGTCATTTGTAGGCCTAGAGAAGAAGTTATGATCAAAAGAAGCAACCATGTTCATGTCCTCACTCCTAATAAACCTATGTTGGCGCGATTGCCATACCTTTCACAATGGATGTCAGAATGATTTCATTTTTGGACGGTTAGAAAGAGCACATCGAGATCTACAACTTTCATGAAGACATAGAAGTGAAATTCTATCATTTTAGAGACACACGTCCGTGTGAAATCACATGGTCAGACCGTGTGTCTTTCGGGTGAGATTGTGTATTCTGCATCAAAAACACACGGGCCGTGTGAATTTATATGACCTGACCGTGTAACCTTCGGGTTAACTAAATTTTTCATCTCCAAAACTCCTCCAAAGGATCATAAACCCATTCTAACCTCACATATACTCTTATTCATCTCAAATTCACCTCTTCTTATGCAATTATCACTTCATAACAATTCAAACACCAATTATAATTCATTCACTACCAAATCCCAACTCATTTAAATCATCATCTCTATGGATAACTCCTTCAAATATATCCAATTTCAACTCAACATCCTCCATGCACATCTCATATTCCCCACTTGATCATAAACACCCAAATATAATACATTCCCACACACCCAAAACATAACACAACATAAACATTCATCCACAACTTTTGTTGCACTCAATTTCCTAAATTCATGTCAAGATTTGAGACTCTTAAAGACAAAATTTACATTCAATTCCGTCACAAGAAATGTAGTCAAATGCCTCTAATTTAATCCAAACTAAAAATCATCTTAATTGAACAACTATAAAAGAAGTTATGGCTAATAAATTGACGCATACTCAAAGGTCATGTTGTTGCAAAAATTTCCAGATTTTCAAACTTTCCGTATTTTACATCTAACTCATCTTCTACCTAATTTATCTCTTCTATTACATTTCCTCATCATTAACTACCCAATTCACTCAATATATCAATCACAAATAATTCAAGACCTATATTTGATCATTAACGTAAAACATAGCATCAAACATGCACTCATTCATCAAAATTTTTTGCACTCTCCCTCACTCCATTATATGCAACATCTAAATTCCAAAACATCTCTATAACACATTATACATCATTAATGAATGATCACAATTACAAAACATTACATTTACAAAGGTATTGCATCATCCACGTCACCCATACACACACAAAAAATCAAGTCATCAATCCTACATTTCTCATCATTTTAGTTTCATTTTACCAATACTCATAACATTGAAAGCATAACTTACTTGGTTTCACTTCAAATTCTTCAAAAACAACACCAACCCTAGCTCCCAAGCATCACTTGTTCATCATCTTGAAGGAGGTAAAGATAGGTTTTCTTGTGGTAAATTAAAGAAACAACAAGATGGAAGTGGCAATTGATAGATGGGAATAAGGTGAAATGTTGGTGAGGTTAGAAGAGAATGAAGAAAATGAAAATGGATGAGAAGAAGGGAGCAAGTAACGAAGGAGAAGAGGAAAAGATGAAGAAAATACTCATTTGGCCTTCTAATTTTAATGCATCGTGGAAGACTACAAAAGGGGAGGGGTTTTATTAATAAAAAGAATGGTTTAAAACATGGTTAGGCAAGTGACACTTGTCACATGCCACATGTCTCATTTTTAAGGCACTAAATTGGTTTCTTTCCAAATAAATTTCAATTTCTACTCCAATTTTCTCCCAAATTTTCAATGGCACTTGCTACTAATTCCTAAAGTCATTTAGAAAATTTTTCATTGCCATTGGACAATAATTTCTACTACCATTTAACAATTGTCTTGCCACTTGGCATTTTTCCTAGTACAAAAATTACCCCAACTTTTCAGAAAATTTCCTAAAATTTTTCAAAAATTCTAAATCAACAATGACCCTCTCCAACTAAATTTTCCATACAACCAAACCATAATTCTCAATAACAATCACATTTATTAACAATTATACCGAGAAATGTCATGAATGCGTGTACGATCATTTTCATTTGCAAAAATTCACCATTATGTTTATGTGTATGCTATATTATGCATGAACATGAAAAATGCTTTTCTAAACTCTAAGTGATCACTCATATTTACTATTCTAACCTCCCCGCAGGTAATGAGATGTTACACTTACATTACTCTATTGAATTTACTTTCATGTTGCGCAGACAGTTTTCCACACTTCTCTTATAAAACTCCAAGGAAAACTGACCTGTTTAAACCTCTAGGTTGTGAATAGAAGAGGCATGATCTTTTTTTACTTGCTCAAGCTTCTATTCCAGTCTCTTCTGGACCTCTTTCATGTTCATGAGCTTATCCATGATCTTGTCCAATTTAGAATCTCATAAACTAGACTCATCTTGCTGAAATCTGAATAGGTCTTGATGTCCCAAATGAGCCCTTATATTATTGGACCAACAAAAATCTAGATGGTTCTGTCACCCCGGATTGTACATGTTCCAATAAGAATGATGACTTTCCCAACCAAATTGTTCCTTATTGAAGTCCGCAAGGGTCTTTTGATTCCTATAATGTATTTCCTCCATCATTTAACCTTTTCGACTCCTCATAGTTACCTAATGACGTCCAAATTGATGTGTCTTCTACTCTACACCCAAACTTCCTTCTCTCACTCTTTTTTTTTCCTAATCCTTATACTAAAAGAATTAGAATAATCCTACACTTCCTTGACAACGGCATCAAAAACTTGTTGATCATTTTACAAGCTTTACAATGTATAGCCCTCAAATATCGCAAGTGCACAATCGTGAAATGTAGTATGTGAATGGTCAATCCCACGAGGAGGTGTAAACTAATCTAATCCTAAGTTATCTACGGAGAAGAAAATTAATAAGATGAAAATAAAATTACAAAGAAAGTAAACACAGGAAAAAGACAAGAATTTAATTTGTAAATGTAACATAAAATAAATTGAAATTGTGCAACACAAAAATCACAATGGAAATCAACCAAAGGAAATTACCAAATTATAAGAGAGGTGATTCTTTCTATCATTAAAGCTAACCTATCCATTTATGTATTAATGGGGTGTCGATTTTAGACTATCATAGGGAGGATTACTCTCTCTCAAGTCATAATCACATGCCCTAATTAATAATCTCCAGCTAGGTTAAGTACCAACCGGGTAATCTCTCAATTACCAAGAGCTCTAATCCTAATTAGTTCTTAAGCTCTCTAATAAACAATTGGGACTCAAACGGGATCTCTCTCCATATAATAACTGACTAGATTGATTACGTAATCTATTAGATCGCTTAACTCTCATTAACTAAACCCAATCATTTTACATTAGACTCATTCTCTCAGTTTATTACCGAAGCATGAAGGTACAATAATCAATCACAGTACCTAATTGAAAAAACACAAAAATAGCTAGATTAACATTAAATCAAGGTAAAATCCCAAAAGAAAGTTAGAACATCTTAATCAAACCCAAATTTATAAACATATTTGTATTGATCTTAACATTCAAGAAAATGAAACAAAGATGAAAGAAACATAAATGGAATGGGAATCAAGACGCCTCAAGAAAGCAACAGCCGCGAAGACTCGCTTCTTTCTCCTCTCTTCCCCTTTTTCTCTCTTCGTCTTCTCTCCTCTTGGAGTGTTCCCCAAAATGGCACATTGGAGGCTCTCTTAAGTTTTCTTCATTAACCCTTTTATAGTTTTTTCTAATTTAGGCAACCCTAGGGCTTTTTCCGAGTTTGAAAGGTCAGAAAAGTTCCTCCATAACTCAAGTCAGGAAGGTTGTCTGCATGTTCTGTCATGCCACGATCGTGGCCCCTAAATGAGCCTTTTGTCACGATCGTGGCTCCTCCCTGATGCTTCTATCACAATCGTGGCTTCTGGGCCACAATCGTGGGCTTGGTTGCTCCTTCAAGTTTTCTCCAAATCTCCTCCGTTCTTCTATATTTTCCCTGAAACATTAGTAAATACATTAAGGCACCTCAAAAATATAAAATTGAAGCTTAAAATGTTCTCTAACCCTCAAAATACTCAAAACACAAATATCTAACTAAATAACTGAGACCTAATCTAAACATGCATTAATAATTCAATTTAACTACTAAACATGTACTAAACTACCCACTAAAATATTATATAGTCTACAACTATCAATTAATTAATAATAAGTTTAATAATTTGAATTAAAAATGAATTAATAGCTTTAGAAATATATCAACACTTTGCAATTTTATAAATTATTGCAATTCCTAACAAGGACATTTTCACGAGGCATTTAAGTACCCAAACTTGAATTCCTTTTCCAATATCAAATGCTTTAAGAGTAGCATAAGTAGATAAGGTGAGTTGTTTGAAACCATAAACCTGTAACACATTTGGCAAAAAAATTCCTAAGCAACCAATTTTTCTCACGCAAATAACCTCAAAGCTGATGGAAGCCCAAAATACAATTTTATAGCACGCAATATCTTCAAACACTTGCAGAGAAAATTTAATGGTATTTGGAAATACATTTATAATCCCTATATGATTATGGCCATTCGTATAATGTCTATTTTATATTAAAAGAGAATGTATATACTAATTAGTCATTATAATCATAACCTTACAAAGTAGTACATAAGAAAAATACAGTCCTGCAAGTAATCTTGTTTCACTCAACCTCTAGTAGATACATCTTGCAAAAGGTTCATAACAAATCCTTGAAATTTAATTTATTATTTTGATGATATCATATTCTTCCAAGAAATAATATGTGCTTAATAAATTTATATAAGATACGTCTTCAATTTTGGTAAAATAAAATTTCAGTGACCTTGGGCCTTAAAGAGATAGATTTTTAATATAAGCAAACATCTATAAAAATAGAGTTTTAGTGACTTGTAACTTTTGTGAAAATAATTTTTAACCGTAATTAAATTTCTTACAAATAACACTAGTCTATAAATAGTTGTTTTGTAAGTTGAGAAATTAGAAGACATTGGTGAGAACCTTTTGAGAGAACCTTTGGGAGATAATGTAAGGTTGTTTCCATTTATTAGCCTTATATCATGTTTCTTACAATAGTAAAAGCATGTGATTGAGCCTAAGTTTATCATATAAATTGGCTACACTTTCATAGTTTTTAATGTACTTTTTGACTCTTAATTCGCGATTTTGTGCT
>JAOSBM010000001.1:13119037-13130374 GCA_027568955.1 Erythroxylum tenue
GCAACCACAAAACGAAGATCTTCGGATTTTCTAATTTGTAACGATATACAAAAACTTACCAGTGGTAGACGACAAATAGCGTCGGAGAGTGTTGGCCACCGTGCGTTAGAGATCCGTTCAGACAAGCCCACCGTGCGAGACCAACGTCGATCTGGGACGAAGAGAAGCAAAGTCAGAGAGAAAGAAGGAGGCGTCATATGAGAGAGGTAAAAAAACAAAACACCCACCAGTGGAAGACGATTAATGGTGTCGGAGAGTGTTGGCCACCGTGCGAGACAGATCCGTTGAGACGCTTCACCGTGAGAGCAACGTTGATCTGGGACGAGAAGGGAAGGAGGGGTCAGAAAGAAAGAAGGAGGCGTCAGAGGGGAGGGGTAAACAAAACAAAAGATCCGTCTTTTGTTCCGGGGATAGGGACAACTCATTTCTGTCCTACGGATTTGGAGTAGACATAAATTTCTGACGCTGTCTACCGGAGTCAGGGGACGGGGACAGGGAGACATGCAACCAAACGGCCACAGAGACAGGATTACTCTGTCTTGTCCACTGTCCCCGGAGACGGGGACGCTATCCAAACACTACGTAAGAAAGGGAGCCCTTAAATTTGCGAGCCATCCAGTAAAATTGCCAGATATTAATTATTTTCGTCTCTCGCCGCATCAATATTGCCACGCGTTGCGCTTAAACATCAGTTTTATTTTTCACTTCTTTCCCCTGTATAGTGTATACTGTCAATTTTACGCAACCCTTGGGCACCTTAATTACTACTCTTCGCTACAAAATGGAATTAATTTTTTTTAATAATAGTAAAAAACAATATACACTTTTTTTTATTCGAGGAAACCCCATAAGCGAGCCAAGCGGACACACCTTTCCAAAGGCCCAACTGGTGCACCACCCCACGGGCGAGTCAAGGGAGCGCACCTCATCATTGAGGGCCCATCTAATTCTCCACCTACAGGTAAAACCCCGGTTACCCCAGGCTCTTACAAGAGGGGCTAGCATGAAATCGAACATGGGACCTAACTGAAGTCAAACCCCGCTCTCAACCATCGAGCCACACCCCTTGAGGGCAATAAAATATACACAAAATAATTGAATTAATTAAATATTAAATATATAACGATTCGACTCTCTTAGATTTAAATTAAATTAATTTGAATTAATTGAATTTTTAATTTAATTATTTCAAAATTTAGCTGAGTTTAATTATTATGTTAATGATATTTGATTAGTTTATATTTGATATTTTATTTTGTTAATACTTTTTAACAAAATTTAATAAAATAAATTTCTAAAATTTAGAAGAAAATTTTTATAATAATTTGAAGTCAGAATATTCCTAAGATAACGTTACCATAAAATCTCAATTTTATAGATAAAACGACAAAAGAAAGAAAACAAAAATCTAATGACCCAAAGCTGACTTCGGACCAGAAGATAAGCACAGAAAAGAAAACGAGCATCCATCTCTGTCTGCTTGACACGTCCTTTAAGGGGAAGTGGGACCAAACGGATAAGGACTCCGACCTCGTATCAACAAATATTAAATACTACCATCAACGTATTGCAATACTCACCTCAATCTTCTTCATTGCATTGCGATTCCATTCTATTACTCCGTCATCATAGGGTCAACTTTTAGAGCCTCTACTGTGGGCCATAGCATAGATCGTTCCTTTTTCAAGCTTTAAGCACGGCATCTGGGTATCTCCTGGATTTGAGAAGGCATTATTTTTGCGGTTGATTTTTGGAGCAAGAATGGCAACTTGTGGTGTCGGGTTCGTTGGTGGAAATGGGTGTGCGGGTTGTTCGTCTTCGTGGTTCCAGATCAAGAATAGAAAGAAAAATAGCATGATGAAGAACAGAGTTAAGGTTGTTTGTTCTTCCTCTTACGTTATGGATCCTCATAAGACCCTTAGGATTCAGCCTGGTGCCTCGGAATCTGAGGTGAAGAAAGCTTTCAGACAACTCGCTTTGCAGGTTCTTTAATTTTCTCTAACTATTTTAGAAATTTGGTTTCTTTCGTTCTTGTTTGATCTTTGGTGGTTTAGCTTATGCAGTTTTTTGTTTTTTCCTTCAGTATCATCCGGATGTTTGCAGAGGTAGCAATTGCGGCGTGCAGTTTAATCTGATTAATGAGGCATATGATGTAAGTTATAATCTGTCCCCCTTTTCAGTTTCATCGCATTTTCTTAATTTCCGATAAATCTTAGTGGTCGGGTCGGCCATGTTAGGCCTGGACTCGGTCATAACGACCCGTGGGCTGATCGATTTATTCACCAAAGATGTCGAGCCCAAGCCCGATCCATGCTCTCCATAGCTCATTAGCCGGAGAAGACCTTCCATGCAGAAGTAGGAATCTACGTGAAAACCTAACCCTAACTTCCATCTCATATATAAGGTATGATTTCATTGTGATGGAGGTACGTGCAATCATAACCCTAGTTTCTCCTTGCTTACAGCAATCCCACCTTCACCAAAAGACTTACTTGAGCGTCGGAGGGGCTAATCGGGACACAACCCCCGACGTGCCTTTCTTTATTTTGCAGGAACTTCGCGTCAACACTCTCACGGAGAACAGCCGACTCATGGATCCGAACGGCAACGCACAGTTCAGTCAAAATCCGACAGAACCACTTAGTAAAAAAAGAAGTAGCGAATAGGCAATGGATAAAAAGAAGTGGCGAATAAGGCATTTTATTTCAATTTGTTCGTACAGAATCTTCTGAGGAAGCAAGCAACTTAAATAAGATCACGACCCACTATCAACTAAAAGCATTCATTGAGGAACAAAAGACCTTATTTGCTTCAATTGAATATTCAAAATTAAAAAGGTTACAGATCTTGCATTCTTCTTTCTGGGAAATTAACAAGTACGAGCATTTTGATTTGGAAAAAAAGAAATAAAATGGACAGTGGCTAATAAGTTCCGTAACTCATTCCTCATTATGCAAGCATGTTTTTCTTTTTATCATTTTGTCTTCATGACTTTGATGTGTCGATGGGAAAAAGTTCCCAATTACTAAGATACCCTGCACGAGTTTTGCGTTGATGAACCCTTCTATTGCATAATTTCTATGTCTAAACAAGGTCCCTTGATTCATGCACCAGATGGTGATGAGTAACTTGAGAGGCGATTCGGACACCAATCAAATGTTCGAGACGTACGATGAGGGAATCGATGAGCCAATGAGAGGGATGAACGATCCAGATTGGGACATGTGGGAAGAGTGGATGGGATGGAATTCGTGACTACTCTTCTCATATTAATCCTTTCATCTAACTCCCTGAAACTATTGTCAACTGTGCACTACTAAGTTATGACCCCTCATCGTTGGAAAAACCCATTTTGGAGTTTTTCTTGTATATAGAGAATTAGATGTCAATTTCCTTTCTTTTGTACAGATTTCTCCGAAACACTAATAGGAAGTGCCAAATTATGACTTCCTGATTGGTGGTGATCAATGTAACATTGGAATTTCTTTCCAATTTCACGAGGAATCGTAGCCCATACTTCTTACTTCATTATTTGTGGATCATAAGTTTTAACTTTCAAGTGCGGCCTAACTCTTCTTAATTATCCTATATCTACCTAAATAAGAACCAGATGAAGGGAAGTCAACAATACAATTTTTTTAGAAAAATAAAATTTCATTAGGTTCTCGGCATCAATACATAATGCAAACACAGTTTATATCATGCTAAACTAGGTAAACTTGACAATGATTAGGACTAACAAGCTAACGGAAATAACTTCCTAGAAATATTAAGGATTAATGGTCCAAATTAGCTTTCCTTGACATATAATATAAACCAAGCAATTAAAAGCAAGGCTGAAGCATGTTTTATCAGCCCCATACTCTTGTGGAGCTTCTTACCCTAACTTAGAATAGTATTCCATTCAACTTCAGGACAATTTAGTTCTAGAATATGTTAAAATCTTGACTTGATAGATCTAGAGAATTTACTCTGAAAAAACAAATAAGGAATGGATTGAGGGACCTACTTATATAGGGTACCAAGAGAGTCTAAAGATCTATGGATTCTCTCTTTGGCTCTTTACCTCTAGCATCAAGGGAAGTGAGGAAGGAGGCTTTGGGAAGAACAATGTATCCCCAGACTATGTTGTACCGATTGACCTTTGAGTCATGAAGTGTTACGATATTCGGGGCGGCTAGAGTTCGCGAGGAAGATGAGGAAGACGACGTCGCAAAGACAAGCTATGAATAAATGAAACGCAGCGTTGGAGTTATAGTCACGGACGAGCGCACGTGATATTATCCAGAAGATTCCGATTGCAATAGGTTATATAGGGTTGTAAAAGAATGAAAAAGACTGGCAAAAATTTAGTGAATGAATTGATTCTCTTCTTTCTCTCTCTGTGTTCCTCTCTTGTGCGATTGTGTGATTCTGAGTGTATTGGAGTGTGCGTATAATGCTACTTAGTCTCAAAAAATGTAACATTTGGTATCAGAGCTTACGTTCCTCGGATAGATAATGGCAGAAAGCACCAGGGGAGCGGAGGTTCGCCGTTTAGAGGAAAGCATTACAAGCAGGCACGAACGAGAAATTAGCGACATTAAGTCAATGTTTCAACAACTCATGCAAACAATGGACAAAGGGGATTCGGAATCGGTGGTGAAGGGTGCGGGCGAAGGAAGTCGTGGTATGGGGGTTCTACAAGTCAACAAAACTGAATTTCCGACGTTTGACGGTACCGGAGTTAGGAGCTGGAGCTATAAATGCGAGCAGTTCTTCTCTATGGATCAGACTCCGGAAGAGTTTAAGATACGGCTCGCCTCGATTCATATGGAAGGAGATGCACTTGAATGGTACCAACTTACTATCCGGAATAGGAGGGAGGCGCAGGAGATGAAATGGGAAGAGTTCATGACTCTCCTAAGACAACGGTTCGATGAAAACATCTTTGAAGGTCCGATAGGAGACTTAAAGGAGCTGAGACAGGAGAGGCCAGTACTGGAGTATTGTACATTATTCGACAGATATTCAAACAAGCTCACTCTGCCGGAAGATTACCTGGTAGGATTCTTTTTGAAAGGGCTTAAACTAGAGCTGGGGTTGACGGTGAAGATGATCGACCCACAGACGTTGCACCAAGCGTACACGTGGGCACGTAAACAAGAGGCGATTATGGCAGCTAGTGTGCCGGTTTATTTCGGTAAAGGAAGCCGGATCAGTGGTCAAGGAGGGAGGGAACCTTCGACGTACAGAGGTGGGAGCAATTTCTCAACCCCTGCATCTAAATCACCCACTGAGGTGGGAGTGTTGCCAACACCAGGAAGTCAGGGCAATAGGAATTTTAATTTCAGAAACCAGCGAAGCGGTAGAACTACAAGCAACCGAGAGTTTGATGAGAAGAGAGCTAAGGGCCTGTGTTTCTGGTGTGATGAAAAGTATTCGCCGGGCCATAAGTGTCGGAAGAAACAATTTCAGTTGTTTATGGTAGAGGACGATGAACAGGAGGAAGAGATAGTCAGAGACGAAGAGCTGGAGGAAGGAGCTCCCCTAAATCCTAACATTTCACTTGAAGCCATGTGGGGTTTAAAGGATCAAACGAATTACAAACAACTTAGAGTCATGGGAAGCTATCGGCAGAAACCTCTGTACATACTGGTGGATAGCGGGAGTACACACAACTTTTTGGATGAAAAGGTGGTAAGCAAGGTCAAGGAAGAAGTAAACGAGATCAGTCCTTTAAGCATCACCGTGGGAGGGGGATTAAAACTAGTCTGTAAACAAGCATGTAGGAATTTTGTGTGGCACATGCAAGGGGTCAGATTTGCCACAGAAGCATTGGTCATTAAGCTTGGACGATGCGACATGGTACTCGGGGTGCAATGGTTGGCAATGCTCGGTGATGTGTTGTGTAACTTCAAGCAGCGGACTATGGAGTTTTAGTGGGGGGGGGGGGGAAGTGGTGACGTTGTCGGGGCAACCCAAAAGGCAGGCCCGAGAAGTATCGGGTAAGAATCTCCATAAGATGATTAAGGATTCAAATCAGGGTGCATTATTTATGTTGCATCTCTCCGATCCGATTGAGATCCAGATGCAAAACTTGAGTATTAATGACGACGATCACAGCAGAGATGAGATTGAGGGAGTATTGGCGGATTACGGGGAACTCTTTGCAGAATTGAAAGGGTTACCACCTCAACGTGCGTATGATCATGCGATTCCTTTAAAACCAGGAGTGGAGACAATTAACATACGGCCCTATCGTTATTCCAGAGAGCAGAAGGACTCCATTGAAGCGGCAGTGAAGGAGCTATCGGAACAGGGCTTCATATGGAAGAGTGTCAGTCTGTATGTATCGCCGGTAATCCTAGTAAGGAAGAAGGATCATACTTGGAGAATGTGTATTAACTACTGTGAACTAAACAAGCACACAATCAAAGACAAATTCCCGATTCCACTCATTGAGGAGCTTTTGGAGGAATTACAAGGATCCAGCTGGTACTCAAAGCTCGACCTGCGATCTGGATATCACCAGATCCGGATGAGGGAGGAGGACATTTCGAAGACAGCATTCCGAACGCATGAGGGACACTTTGAATTTCTTGTGATGCCTTTTGGCCTCACGAACGCCCCTTCCACATTTCAAAGTCTTATGAATGAAATATTTCGTCCCTTCCTTCGGAAATTCTTATTGGTTTTTTTTTTGATGATTTGCTCATTTACAGTTCAAGTTTCAGTCAACAATTGGATCATCTTCGCATGGTTATGGAGGTCTTAAGACGACAACAGCTGTATGTACGGGGAAATAAGTGCACCTTCGGGGCTCGGTAGATAGACTACTTGGGTTACTCTATATCGAAAAAGGGGGTCTCTACCGACGAGAAGAAGATCGAAACAATCAGGCAGTGGCCTCAACCGCGCACATTGAAGGACCTAAGGGGGTTCCTTGGACTTACGAGCTACTACCGAAGATTTATCAAACACTATGGCCTTCAGGCGAAGCCTCTCCATAATTTGTTGAAGAAGCAGGAGACCGAAAGTTGGGACTGGCAGGAACAACAACAGGCCGCCTTCGAACAGTTAAAGGAACGTTTAATGGCCGCGCCGGTGCTAGCGTTGCCAGACTTTAATAAAATATTTGTAGTTAAAGTTGATGCATGTGACAAGGGCATAGGCGCGGTGCTCCAGCAAGAAAGCCATCTGATAGCTTTATTGAGCAAGGCGTTAGCTCCCAAATACCAGGGGTTATCCACTTACGAGAAGGAGTTCCTCACCATTATCAAAGCTGTAAGGTACTGGCACCACTATCTGAATGGGAGGTTTTTTCGAGTTCAGATGGATCACCGGAGCTTAAAATACTTACTAGAGCAGAGGATTTCCACGTCCTTTTAGCAGAACTGGCTTCCCAAGCTGATCGGATATGACTTCGAGGTAACCTATCGAAGTGGAAAAGAGAACCTAGCGGCCGACGTGTTATCCAGAGTCTCGAGTCAATAGTTGCTCACAATGGCTGTCTCGCGATTACAAACTACCTTGATGGATGAGATTAAGGCAGGATGGGAGGAGGACAAGACCATTAAGGATCTCATTGGGAGGTTAGAAATACAGACAATCCTACGGGGAATTATGAATGGCGACATGGGATGTTGAGGTGGAAGGGAAGGATAGTGGTCAGTTCAATAAGGAGCTCCGAAAGAGGATCATAGCCATGGCCCATGACAGTCCACAAGGAGGTCACTCCGGGGTTACAGCTATGATTAAGATGATACAGAATTTGTTCTATTGGAAGCAGATCTCCAAGGGTGTAAGGAACTATGTGAAGAACTGTGTAACCTGCCAAAGAAGTAAGTATGATCGAGCTGCTTATCCGGGATTACTACAACCCCTTCCGGTGCCAAATGGATGTTGGAAGGAGATCACCATGGATTTCATAGAAGGGTTACCACCATCCCAGGGAAAGTCGGCCATCTTCGTGGTTGTTGATAGATTCAGCAAATACGCACACTTTACAGTAGTCAAGCATCCATTTACCGTCCAGGAGATAGCTCAGGTATTCTTGGATCACGTATTCAAATTGCATGGGATGCCTGAACGTATTGTATCAGATCGGGATCCAATCTTTATGAGCAAGTTCTGGCGAGAGATGTTCAGGTTACAAAATGTCAAGCTGCAACCATCCACCGCCTACCACCCGCAGACGGACGGGCAATCGGAGGCAGTAAACAAGACGCTGGAAAATTATTTGAGGTGTTACTGTTGTGATGCTCCTCAGAAATGGGGAAGTTGGCTAACCATGGCCGAATGGTGGTATAATACCACACACCATTCAGCCATTAACACAACACCCTTTGAAGTTGTATACGGGTATCCTCCACCCATATACGTGCCTTACGTAGCAGGGGACTCCAGAGATGCAGGGATGGATCAGCTATTCCAAGAGCGGGAAGCCATGCTTCAGGTCGTCAAATTCCACCTGAATAGAGCAAAACAAAGGATGAAAATTCAGGTGGATAGAAGTCGTTCGGACAGAGAATTTGAGGAAGGGCAGATGGTATACGTGAAGTTACAATCCTACCGCCAGCAGTCCTTACAGCGGTGGTCGAACCAGAAGCTGGCGCCCTTGTATTACGGTCCGTTCCCAATCATTGCGAAGATAAGCAAAGTAGCTTATACTTTGGGATTCCCTGAAGGTACTACTATCCACCCTACCTTCCATGTGTCTCAATTGAGGGAATTTGTCGCGGAAGGTATACCAACTTCTGGCCAGCTGCCGGCGGTAATGAAGGAAAAGGCAAAAATCCCAGTGGCTATCTGGGGAAGACGAATGGTGAAACGAAATAATAAGGCAGTAACACAAGTGTTGGTACAGTGGCAAGGGGGAACCAAGGAAGAGGCAACATGGGAGTGGTTTTATGAGCTGCAGAAGAGATTCCCGGACGTGAATATGCTGGACAAGGTGCTTCTTGAAGACGGAGGGGATGTTACAATATTCGGGGCGACTTGAGTTCGCGAGGAAGATGAGGAAGACGACGTCGCAAAGACAAGCTATGAATAAATAAAACGCAGTGTTGGAGTTATAGTCACGGACGAGCGCACGTGATATTATCTAGAATATTCCGGTTGCAATAGGTTATATACGCTTGTAACAGAATGAAAAAGATAGGCAAAAATTTAGTGAATGAATTGATTATCTTCTTTCTCTCTCTGTGTTCCTCTCTTGTGCGATTGTGTGATTCTGAGTGTATTGGAGTGTGCGTATAATGCTACTTAGTCTTAAAAAACGTAACATGAAGTTTTAAGAGGTTTATACAAGATGATTAATAAATCCCTTGTTTGTATCAAAAACCCAAATGGTTTTGTCACTGGCATTTGGTCTCAAGTATAGTCAGGGAGATAACTTCCCAGCCTTAGAAAACCTCTAAAATTGCTTATCTAATTACCTTTATTGATTGCCTGATTAACTCGTGAATTGAGAGGGAATCTGGTAGTCTAGAAGTGCAAGTCAACCACTTGGATAAACGGACTATAGTTAGTCCGATTGTTAAAATAAAATTAACAGTCCCTGCCATTCCCTATCAGCATTTTGACATAGGGGTAAATTAAATATCTTTTCCTCAACAACTACATAAAGGTCCATGATTGTATTTCTTTTCCTCCATTTGTCTTCTTGAGACATTATTCATTTATCCATCTGGCCCATAAAACTTTTTCATCAATATATAATCTCCAAATCCTTTTGGCTATTAGTGTAGTTTGTATTAAAAATAAAGAAATAAGACCAAGCTGTCCCTATTGTTTCTCCCAACAAAGTTAAACCCATTTAATCTTTTCCCTTTTGTAGTTTTCTGACTTATCTATTCATAAGAAGTTTTTGAAGCATTTCTCCAGCTCTTTATTATTCAGTTTCTTTGGTAGAAATATGTGATTACTCCAGTAAATAAGAAGGTTATGGAAGACATAAGAGATAATTTGAAGTTAACCAACATGGGATAGAAACTTGTTTTACCAAGCATAAATTTTTCCTCTAAACATATCTACAATAGGTAAACAATCTTCATATCTAGGCTTCTTTGAAGTAATGAGAACACCAAGATATTTAAAAGGAAGCCTATGAAAGTTTAGCCTTAGATATTTCTTAAGGCTTCTTTGAAGTAATGAGAACACCAAGATATTTAAAAGGAAGCCTATGAAAGTTTAGCCTTGAGATATTTCTTAAGGCATTAAAATGTAATACATCATAAGAAAGGTAAATTTTTTCTTTTTTGTTGGATGAATCTAAGACCAGAGATTTTGCAGAAAGCTTACTGAGAGTTTATGATCAATTCTTAAAAGGTCTAATTGGCTCCCCAAAACATGATAAAGTCATCTGCAAATGCTAGATGAGTAATTCCAAGGCACTTACATTTATGATGTTATTTGAAGTTAGGAAAAAGTCGTATTCTCTTCTGAATCACCCTACAAAGTATCTCAACACATAAGGTGAACAAGTTGGGAGATAAAGGATCCCCCTAACCAATGCCTTTAGATCCCCTGAAGATCCTAGTTAGGCTACCATTAATAAGAATATTTTATGTAGTGGAAGATAAACAAGCATTAACCGTAAAACCAAATTACTCAAGATTGGAAAGGATAAAGCTCCATTGGAGAGTATCATAGTTTTGGAGAAATCTACTTTCACAACACTTCTTTTCATGGATTTTTATGTCTCATAGTCTTTCATAAGTTCCTAGACTGTTAGTTGTTTTCAGAGATGGATCCCCCAAGGATAAATGTCGTTTGAGTAAAATGAATGATATGTTTAATAGTTTCCTTACATCTTCTTATAACGATTTTGGAGATCACTTTGTACACAACATTGCAACTAGAAATAGGCAAAATTATTTTAGACTGTTGGCATTAGATGCTTTAGTAACTAGGCAAATATGTGTGGAGTTGAGCTCTTTGAACGTTAAGGAATTAGTCATAAATTCCTGAACCACTACCAATAAGTTCCCTATCTTTTGTAGACAGAAAGAAATGTGGACTAAATTCATCAAGTTTTGGAGATTTCATGGGGTTAATACTAAAGAGCACCTCTTTAATTTCATGAGTAGACACGGGCATGATTAGTTCATCCTTAACATTTTGACACAAAGATAATGAGTCCCTCATAAGTTGTCCCAAGTCCTCCTTGGTGACATTAGAAGGTTTAGATCCTAGGAACTCACTTTAATAGCTCACAATCATCTCATCTCTGTCCCTTTTGTTTGTATAGATATTGCCTTCATCATTAGAGGGACAATTTGTTAAGTCAAAATGACGTTAATAATAATTTTGATGATAAACAAACAAGTAAAAGAATGAAAAGCAGACAGAAGA
>JAOSBM010000001.1:13138282-13149262 GCA_027568955.1 Erythroxylum tenue
GTTTCAGGACGTGCTAGCACACCACAGCCGCAACCTGGATCGTGCATACTCGTGTGGATACCGGTAGAGGGCATTCGTGATTGCAGTGTCTTGGAATTCGAAAACCAAACAATCTATCCTCGGCAAAAAGGTATTTTCTTACATCCTTGGTATTTTCGATTATACTTCATGTTGTTGTATGGTCTTTTTCGCAGTGTATTGTGAATACTCGGACCGTACGCGATCCAACAGAAAGTACCTTAAGCTTCGTCCACACCACGCAGAGAAGAGAAGGGAGATAGAACTTAAAATAGTTCCGATTAAAATAGTTGTGAAATGAAATACCTTTGCATACTGAGCTGAACAAGCTCATCAATGGCGGAATCCAAAGCTAAGCGATCCTCCTCCTTCGCTAAAAGCTTTAACTCCTAAACAACATGTATTCCTCCTCCTTCGCCAAAAGAAGGTGTTTTTGTAAAACCCTGAAACGATCAACGGACTGCGACCCAAAGTGACGGCATTTGAAGGACCCAGTGTAACGGTGTCCCAGATCTAAAGGACCCAGTGTGCAACTTGGCGAGACGACGTTTGAAGGACCCAGTCTGTCCTCGATCCAAACTGAAAATAGTTAGACGCCATCTTCGACATCTCTGTCACATCGCTCCTAAATCTACCTCCGATCTCCACAAAATCGGTCTTGATCCCCAACGCCTTCGCGGGCACTCTCTCGTCGGAGAAGTCCGACAGGTCACACGCCTCCGAATCAGAGACAAAGCGATCGGAAGGCGTGGGTTGAAGAGCGAGGAACGCTACAATTTAGGCAGAGCAATATAATTTAGTAGCTTACAATTTAGGCGGAGTTATTTCTATAGTAAAATAAGTTTTATCACCAAAAATAACATCTATTCACAATATATAAAATAATTTAAACTTAACCATATATAACTGTATCAACTTTTTCAACAATCTAAAATTACTTAGCATGTAACTAATTTTTATTCATTATAAAAATTAAAATATTTCTACAAATATTATATTTACTAATTTAGTATAAATTTTTCGTAATAATTGATAATAACTACTATAAGTAAAATAAAAATAGAGAGAAAACATATACTAATATATATATTATATAAATTACTGAAAATAATAATTACATATTATATAATTAATGATATTAATTAAAATGAATTTAATTTAGAAAACGGTGCTAGTATTTACTGTGAAGGAAAAGTTCATAGAATGAGTCATCATCATGACACAACTTGAAGTAATTGCATCTACATAGATTCATGGTAATATATCATGAAACAATAAAGATTCATAACACAAGTCATTGAAAAATTATTGGTTTTAAATGATGAAAATGAATAAATCCAGGAAACAAAAATAATTAGATTACCCCGAGTGCAACTGCACATGCCCACTGGGTGTCGTGGTCGGAGTCTGACCTCGCCAATTCAGGACCCGTATTTTCAGTGATTTTGGCTGTGCCCATGACCAAAAGAAATTACGAAAAGATAGTATAGAGCTTCCAACCTCCAAGCAAACTCTCACAAATAGTATTTTTGCTCATATAAATATTATTAGAAATTCTCAATCATTGCCTTGCTTTCTCTGTACTCTTGTGTTTACGCCACCACCTGGGAGACTTCCTTTATGGAATCCTCGTATAAACTCTGTTCTTTCTTCCAATTGGCGATGTTTTGGTAGCTTCAGGTGTTAAAGATTGAATCTTTTTAAGGGCCTCCCTGACTTCACCGGTTTCTTTTGGTGGGCTTACTCGGATTTCTCGGTTGGAGGTATTCCCTTTTTTTTTTTCTTTCCCGATATGGAAATGTTTTGAATAAAATATAGAACTCTTATGTATGTTTAAATGGGTAGCTAGAGTTTTGTAGCTTGTATCCTCACTGTGTGCAGAACATATCTTCGATTGTCTTTTGAGCTTTATCATTGTTGTTCTGATTTGGCTCTGTTTTGCTGTTCGTATTATCTTGTTATCGGTTTCCTGCAACTTTATTCGAGTCGTAGCGTAAATAGTTTTGTGAAATATTAGCAGTGAAGAAACAATTTTACTGATTAAACATGATCTTCATGATTCTGCATAATCCGACAAGTTTATATAGCTAAAATTCGTTTCTTCTTGCATCTACTCTTGACACATCTTGTTGGATGCTGGGGGAGGGCTTTTTAACTATAATTGGATGAAACATCTGTATTGGGGTACTAGAATGTGTGATAATTGAGGGTTTAGTGGTTTGAGTCCACGGTTGGCTGCCAATTTTTGCGTGGCTCTTTGTATGCTGCCGACAGTAGTTCATGAATATAGATTTTGGATCTGAAAGTTTCCCCCTTGTAATGATGTCTCAAAGTTTCAGAAGAAGTGTTTTTCTGTTCAGCCAGAAGGAAGAAAATTTCGATACATTACAACACATCGAATTAGGTTTCTCAGTCACCTCTCACCCCAAATAAGAATAAAATTAATATTAGCGCTATTTGATGTTTCTCATTTTTCTAATTTTCTCTTCACGATGCAGCATCTAGAGCTTGTTATTAATGGCAGACCTCAAAGAACGTCTATTGCCTCCAAAACCTGCTTCAGCAATGAACCTTAGAGAAGCATCTTATCGACCATCTGCCTCTGGACGCCAACCTTTTCAAGGTGTGGATGTTTTGGGTCTGAAAAAGCGTGGCCAGGGTCTTCGGTCTTGGATTCGTGTTGATGCATCTGGAAACTCCCAGATTATTGAGGTTGACAAGTTCACTATGATGCGTCGTTGTGATCTACCTGCTCGTGATCTACGCTTGCTTGATCCTTTGTTTGTTTACCCCTCAACAATTCTTGGTAGAGAGAAGGCTATTGTAGTAAACTTAGAGCAGATTCGGTGTATAATAACAGCTGATGAGGTTCTGCTGCTGAATTCCCTTGATAGCTATGTGTTGCAGTATGTTGTAGAGCTACAAAGAAGACTAACAGCACCTGGTGTAAGTGATGTTTGGCAGTCAGAAGGATCTGACTTCAATCGAAGTAGGGGGAGAAACTTTGACTATGTTTTTGAGAACACATCTCCTGATTATTTACCCTTTGAGTTTAGGGCTCTTGAAGTTGCCTTGGAAGCAGCTTGTACATTCCTTGATTCTCAGGTTTGTAAAAGAGAGACATGTATCTCTGATTTGCGTGATTTTGAATGAGCTCGATAAGAAATCATTTATAGATAATGTCACGTTTGATATGCTTATTGTTAGTTTCTTTTTATTTTTATCTTTCCTCTTATGTGGACCATTCCCCATCTTTGAATTAGTCATCCATTTTACAACATAGAAACTTGTAGATGTTAGCAAATAATGTTTATTTTTCTGGCTTCGCTCTAAATTGTTGTTTACATGAGGGGGCCCGTGCAATATCTAAAAGTTCATTTTTAATGAGCTGAGTTACTAAGTCATCTAATTTAACCTCCCAAAGGCAGCAGAATTGGAAATTGAAGCATACCCACTACTTGATGAGCTAACATCGAAGGTCAGTACATTAAATTTGGAACGTGTGCGAAGATTGAAAAGCAGACTTGTTGCATTGACTCGGAGAGTTCAGAAGGTATTGCTTTTGTTGTCGATCCAAATTCACTACTTTGGAAGCCTCTTCTATCTGCAAATAGATTTTCTCCAGTATTTATCTTCTTCTTCATATGCCTTGTTGTCTTGTACATGCACATAGGTTAGGGATGAGATAGAGCAGCTCATGGATGATGATGGAGATATGGCTGAAATGTATCTAACTGAGAAGAAAAGGCGGATGGAGTCGTCAGTTTATGGTGATCAGTCACTAATGGGATTCAGATCAAATGATGGTGGAATATCTGTTTCTGCTCCAGTTTCACCTGTTTCTTCACCCCCTGAGTTACGGAGGCTTGAGAAGAGCTTGAGCATGGCAAGGAGCCGGCATGATAGCATGAGGAGTTCCGAAAGTGCTACAGGGAGCATAGAAGAGTTGGAGATGTTACTGGAAGCATACTTTGTTGTCATCGATAGCACTCTTAACAAATTGACTTCGGTAAGAACTACCATTAATGTAATTCATTCTATGATTTATTATTTAGAATTGTAATAATTTCTCAATGTTTCAGCTGAAGGAGTATATAGATGACACAGAAGATTTCATCAATATCCAACTGGTACAGTTCCCACTTGCTATTCATCATTCTTGTCTTTCGGACACTACTTTTGAGTTAAAAGTTGCCATAAGTATTATTGCCTCATTTAAAATTTGGTGCAAATTATACTTCCT
Source organism: Erythroxylum tenue (assembly GCA_027568955.1). Lineage (NCBI taxonomy): Eukaryota > Viridiplantae > Streptophyta > Magnoliopsida > Malpighiales > Erythroxylaceae > Erythroxylum > Erythroxylum tenue. The sequence continues at coordinate 13,142,544 of JAOSBM010000001.1, forward strand.
TTTTAGATATTGGAAAATGAATCAATTCCTGTTTCATGTAACTGAAAGAATAAAGTAATAACAATGGCTTTTTTCTTCTTTCTGCAGCAATTATTTAATTTTAGTTAGTGAATTGTTAAATTGAGTTGTTTTCATTGCAGGATAATGTTCGGAATCAACTGATCCAGTTTGAATTGATACTCACGACTGCAACATTTGTTGTTGCCATATTTGGGGTGGTAGCAGGTATCTTTGGCATGAATTTTACGGTTTCATTGTTTGATAATCCAGATGCATTCAAGTGGGTTCTGATAATTACAGGGATCAGTGGAATAATTATATTTTGTTCATTTTTGTGGTTCTTTAAATACAGAAGACTCATGCCACTATAGACATATTGAGGAATCACAACTTAAGTGAAGAATCTATTGGTATTGGTTACATTTGGTACTTTGTAGTTTAAATTAAAGAGAATGAATAGATGGATCTTTTATGGACTAGTTCTGCAAGTTCCTTTTTCTTTTATTTACCAACAGTGAATAGATGGATCTTTTATGGACTAGTTCTGCAAGTTCCTTTTTCTTTTATTTATCAACAGCTGGTTTTAATGAATATTTGGTTGCAGAATTGTTTATTTTCAATGTAATGGTAGCGATACGATTGATATTTAAATTTGAATCGTGAAACATGTTATACACCAATGCGGTTCTATTCGGATTGGCTTTTTAACTGGATGGCGTTTATTCGGAGGATCTTATTCTTCAGACATGTTGGAGATCAAGAATATCCGGGGGTTATGGTAAGGAAGAAAATGCCCTGATGCAGCTGTTGTACCTAAGTATCAACAAAACTAACATTCTTCTCGACTGTGCCATATGAAACTCTACTTTTTCTATTTTGCATTTGGCTGTTTCTTAATCAGAAAGACAAAAGTCCCCAACAAACCAATGAATAAGGGTTGTTCTAACTTCTAGATGTTGCCTTCCCTTAATTCTTCGTTTCATCGATTGCTTTCAAGTTACCAAGTCAAATTCTGAACTATCAATTGTTATTAAACAATTTTTGTCATTATATCTTAGGATTGTTTAATTAAGAAGATTTTTTTATAAATATTTTGTGACAGATGTTCAGATCTGTTATTTAATTTCATAAATACGTATTATAAAGTTAATATGTACTTTCAAAAATCCATTTAATATGTTCTGAGTTTGTTGTACTAACAATTTTGTCAAAATTGTGTTCATTTAAAAATGTGTGCGACACCTAGCATTTTGTATGTTCTATAGTTGGCATGGCAGGATATTAGAAAACTGAAAAGGGAGTATGAAAGGTGAGCATGTGATTAGAAGTAACTTAAATGATTGGGAGGAGTGAAGTCATTAAAGCCATTCATGGTTTGTCGGGGGCTTTTGTCTTTCAGACTAGCAAAACAAAGAGTTGCTTGAAGGCAAGACTTTCTGAGGTAGTTGTATTAAGCTACCATAAGTTCCAATAAACATTGCCCTATTCACATCATTCAACTGTTTCTTCAGTCTTCAAAATTAATTTTTCATTAAACTCTTATAGGATGTTTGGTTAATCTATTAGAATAGATAAGGAATGTAATAGTTATTATTAGGGATATAGTAGATGAGGAATGAAATGGAATGGGTATTATTTAGTTAGGTTTATTCATAAGAATTTTTAATGATAATGTATACCCATGTTTGGTTTTAAAACTTAAATTTGGAACGAAAAAAGAATAATTAACAAAAAGACCAAAATATTTATTATAGTCTCTACTAATACATTCTTCTTCTTATTATTATTATTAATTCAATAATAATAAACTTTTTAATCATTTGTTTAAAAAGAATAAACTTCCACAATTTAAGTACATAGTTTGAAACCTATTAGAATAGTTAAAATAAGTTTCAATTTTCTTAAATTCAAATCAAACATTTAAATTAAAACTTATCATATTGCATATAGCATTCTACATAAATTAAATGGTAGTAATAAACTTAATAAAAATGTTGAACCTCAAATTAAACTAGCAGGGTAATGCCGCGCAAATGCGCAGCAATAATGCCCTGCTAACTTAGTCAGTTATATTATTATATAATTTTAATGTATAAGTTAATACGAAAAATAAAAAAATGTGTAATTTAATTATAAGAAAAATTTAAAAATTTGTAATTAAATGTATAATTAATATGGAAAATTTTAAAATTAGCAATTAAATTATCAATAATTTAAATATGTAATGAAAATTGGGATGAAAATTTTAAAAAAATTAAGGTTATGTATATTGCAACATGCATGTTATAAATGTAAAAAAATATAAATTAAAATCATTTCATCCTAAATAAACCAGGAAATTTATCTCATCATAACATTTCTTGCAAATAAATGAAAAATTAAAATTAGCAAGTAAAAATTTGGAACGAAAATTTAGAAAATTAAGGTAATGTATAGTGTAACGTGTATGTTATAAATGTATAAAAAATATAAATTAAATAAGAAAACTTAAACATAATAAGTTTTAAATAAATAAATAATGTGTAATTTAACCATCCAAATGTATAAATAAATATTGTTAACTTTGAATATTTAAAATGAATTTATGAAATTACTTAGTAAAAATTACGAATAAAAAAATATTGTAAATGTATAGTTTGATATAAATTAGTTAGCTTGGGAGGTTAACTTTGGAAGAACGTATTCTTTCATGCATTATAAAATTATAATTTTATAATCCATTAAAATAACAATATAAACATGACTTAATCTATAAGCTTTTTTAATTTGGTTTTCATAAATTTTTTTGGTCTGGAAGACTGCTTGTTTGAGATCGTTCGCCATCTTTATCTTTCGATCAGTTTCAAACATCTGGATATAGCGACGAGCATCTAAACTATTATGTGCCTTTTTATTCTGTGCATGGTATCGAATAAGTAATTCATCTAGCTCATTTTGACGATTATATGTCTCTTTGATGGCAATTTTCAAATATCTTTTGCACTCGAAATAGCTGGAATTCATATCTGCTATAAAAATAAAGAAATCAGTCTATAAATGTGTAAATTATTTGATAACTTTATTTACGAGTTCATATTTTATCTTGTAATAGACATACAAACCAATTTTGGATGGCAAAGAACAAGTTGTGAGTAAAAATGAAGTGTAAACGTAGTCATAATAATAAGGCCAGGAAAAAAATGTTAAAGGGGGCAGTGAACGAAATTGGAAAAAATGTAATAAGCAGGAGATAAAAAAAACGGAGATTTTGACATTATAAAAAAAAATAGGGGAAAAAAAGTGATGGGAGAAAAAATTGCTTAACGAATTTTTTGAAGTTATAAATATTAAAAAATGGGAAAAAATCGTATGTCTCTTTTATGGCATTCTTCAAATATCTTTTGCGTAACTTTATTGACCAGTTAAGATTCACATACAAGGTAAAAACTAGAATTAGTTGAGAACAATTGAGAAAAAAAAATTATGATCATATTCATACCTCAGCAGTGGAAGAATGCAGCAGAGAATAAGAACGAAACCTTTAAAAAACAGGAGTGTAAATGTAGTCAGGATGATAAGACGAGGAAAAAATTGTAATAAGCAGGAGATAAAGAAACGATTTTATTGAAATAATAAAATATAAAACATTGGAAAAAATAGTAATGGACAAAAGAATGACTCACTAATATGAACGGTTGTTGTTTGTTTGTTGAAATAGAAGATGTAACTTTCACTGTTTTTATCTTTCTAGAACGAAGGATCTGATGTATTTAGATTAAACAAGAAGAAGGCAAAAGAAGAGGGCAGTTGAGAGAAGTTGAGTTTCGAGGGAGAAAAATGTTTGATTGAAGTCAGAGGAGAAAATTTGAGAAGTTTCAATATAGAGGAGTTAGCGGACCGTGTGGTAGCGAAGCAATTTCGATGTGACTTATTAGCAACTTTTGAATAATCGAGGCCAAAATAGATCATTGCGGTGCATTAAATGAGGGGTAGAATTCCAAGATGATACAGTGAAACAGAAGTGATTTTGCTAGAGAAACGTAAAAAAAAAATGTTTACATGTGTAGAGAAGAGGAAGACATATGAATGTTGGGTTTTCAAGAATAAATTGCGCTATATTAAATGATGACTGCTACATTAAATATTTTAAACAGAAGTGGATCTGTAAGGTATATAATCTGTAAAATAAAGATACGGATTGAGACGGCGAGAAGAAATATCGAACGATCGAAAATCGTACCTCTCTCGAATTCGTTTACTCCAAGAGGATTACGCAATTTATAAATAAAATTTAATGGGACTTGGAAATGACATAAAGGGGATGGCGGTTCATTTCGGAGTGGTTTCTTCGGATAAGGATCACTCAATTCATTTTAAATTGATGTTTGCAAAAGTAAGACGAAGCGGAGAAGCAAAAATCAGACGAAGCGCGAAGAAAACGTTGAACTCGATTGCTACTTTTAAGATTGTTGCATGGGCCGACCGATAAGCCTTCAGGGAAAATTCCACTTACACCATTGTTAAAGACTCCGATTCGATCATCTCAAGTGAACCAACATTCTTCATTGCTTCGTCTTAGGAAATGTTGGTTGACTTGAGATGATCAAATCGCAGTCTTTAACAATAGTGTAAGTGAAATTTTCCCTGAAGGCTTATCGGTCGGCCCATGCAACAATCTTACAGGTAGGAATCGAGTTCAGCGTTATCTTCGCGCTTCGTCTGATTTTTGCTTCTCTGCTTCGTTTTACTTTTGCAAACATCAATTTAAAATAAATTGAGTGATCCTTATCTGAAGAAACCACTCGCAAACGTACCGCCATCAACAACTGTATGCTGAGCGATTGGAGGAGTTCATGAGCATCTTTGGTGGATTCGATCTGCTAGTTGGTGGGAGTCGATGCAACAATCTTAGAGGTAGTAATTGAGTTCAGCGTGACGGACTTCAATTGAATGACTTCGCATTGATTTGTAATTAGAATTGTAAGCATAGTTACTTTGTAATTTGTAAAACGCGAAACTTTTTTTGTGTAATGTTTTTATTAATAATTATCATGTTTCTTTAATGATAATAAAAACAAGTTTGGTAGTGATCTGGAAAATGTTCAGTTATGATCTTTATAAGTGGCGATATTCTAAAAGGAAACTAAGAGGATAAAAGTAAGACGAAGTTTTAAGACGATAGAAGTCGTACGAAGTTTTAAGACGATAGAAGTAAGACAAAGTTTTGAAACGATAAAAAGTTTCACCATAAAAGTAAGACGAAGTGTTAAAACGATAGAAGTGAGACGAAGTTTTGAGCCGATAGACGTAAGGCAAAGTTTTAAGGCGATAGAATTGTAACCATACTTATCCTGTAATTTGTAAAATGCCAAACTTTTTCCGTGTAATGTTTTTATTAATAATAATCATGTTTCTTTAATAATAATAGAAACAAGATTGGTAGCGATATGGAAAATGTTCAATGACTGAAAAATTTGGACATCTAATAAAAAAGTTATGATCTTTATAAATGGCGATGTTCTAGAAGGAAACTAAGACGATAAAAGTAAGACAAAGACGTTTTAGAAGTAAGATAAAGTTTTGAGACGATAAAAAGTTTGACGATAAAAGTAAGACGAAGTTTTAAGACGATAGAAAACAGACGAAGTTTTAAGACGACAGAGATGACTTCTTGGGAGTTGTAGATCTTTCTTTTATCTTTTGAACGATACATAGTATGAAAAATTTGGACTTGTGAGTAAAAAGTAATGATCTTTATAAATGGCAATGTTCTAGAAGGAAACTAAGACGATAAAAATAAGAGGAAGACATCTTACGATAAAAGTAAGACAAAGTTGTAAGGCGATCAAAGTAAGACAAAGTTTTAAGACGATATCAGTAAGCCGAAGTTTTAAGACGATAGAAGTAAGAAGAAGTTTTAAGATTATAGAAGTAAGACGAAGTTTTAAGACGATAGAAGTAAGACGAAGTTTGGTTATGTTATGTGATTAGCTGCCTGACACGTCACAAACCAAATAAAAAGATTGTAATAGTTAACGATGATGGTGAGAGTGAGTTACAACCAGTAACTGATTCTAGAAAACTCTTGATATGCCTTGACATCGACCTTTGCAGAACCCTCAACAAAACCGTTTCATTACCCTGTTTCAATATCTAACGTTTTTCTTGCTCACACTCTCAATCCTAGTAATTCACTTTATGTTGGGACCCGATCTTGAGACCGGACCCCAACCAGAAAACGGAAGACAAAATGTGAAGATCGGACCTGGAAGTGGGCCGAAGCGAAAGCGGAAGTAACATCATAAGCGAAAACGAAACGAAAGCGGAAACGAAGAAGCGAAGCGAACGGAAACGGGAACGCGAACGAATGAAAACGGATTCGAAAGAACGAAGCAAAGATATCGAATCGAATCGATACGGAAAACGGAAGCAAATAGCTGAAGAACAAAAACTGAATTCCGACATCCGGGTAACGAAAGTTTTAGAAACACGTCACGTTGCGTTGGAAACCCCTAAGACAGCCTAATCCAAAATCCGATATAATTTTTTTTTATTCATGCCCTTCATCTTTTAATCAATCTTATACAAATCAAAACAATCTAATCTCACTATCCGTTGCTATAATTCTCCATAATCTCAATTCAACAGATTGCTCTTAATTATGGACAAAATTGCTGTAGCGACCCCTGTGTTATACGAAAGTAGCTAATTAAACCCTGAGATATAAAATGTTACTCTAT
>JAOSBM010000001.1:13170871-13181626 GCA_027568955.1 Erythroxylum tenue
CTATTTTGCAATTTTTAAAAATTTTAGGGACTATTTCATAAATTTAAAAAATATCCCGAAACGGTACCCGGTACCAATCGGTACCGGTACCGCTCCGTTCCAGAGCCTAATCCGATACCAAACCCGGTACGGTATTCATAACATTGACTTATGCATATAAAAGGATATATTTTTCAATCTTACATAAAAACAATCCGCTCGCAATTAACTAATGAAAAAGGTAAAAATCACAATTATTTGAACAATATTAAAAATCATATTTATTTTTCTAAATTTGTAAACTTGTCTTCGGTTTTTTTTTTTTTCCGTTGGTATTTAAAACTGAAACCCTACCAGAAGCCCTTCTCTGACAATTATCGCCGCGCCCAGCTTTCAAAACTCCCCAAGCTCTACATGGCAAAAGCCATTGTTAAAGAGGTGATTTTTCTTTTACGAAAGCGTTTCTTGAGCACATCCACAGGACTCTCATCACTCCCCAAGCCATCCTCTTCGTTCACGTTTGATTTCCTCGAGTCTTGTGGGCTTTCTTCAGAGTCTGCTCTCTCAATCTCTGGAAAGCTCCAAATCGACAAAGATAAGCAATATAGGCCTCAATCCGTTCTCAATTTCTTAAAATGTCACTGTTTTAGCGATACTCAGATTGCCGAAATTGTAGGAAAATTTCCTCCGGTTCTTTTTTGCGGGGTTGAAGACAATCTCAAGCCTAAAGTTGAGTTCTTGATTCAATCTGGATTTGAGGGTAAGGTTTTGCACGAGCTTGTCTTAATTAATCCACAAATCTTTAGAAGGTCTCTAGATTTCCATATTAAACCGTGTATTGAGTTTTTGAAGTTGTATCTTGATAGTAATGAGAAGATTCTTAGAGTTATTAAACGTGCTTCATGGATGTTGAGTTCATTTGATTTCAAGAAAACTTTGGAAAGGAATGTTCAGTACTTGATAGAGGAAGGAATGCCTATTAGGAGTGTAGCAAACTTGATAGTCTTGCAGCCAAGAGCTGTACTGAAAAACCATGAGAAGATTTTTAGTGCTGTCAATGATCTCAGGAAGTTGGGCATTGAACCTAATCAACTGGTCTTTGTCCATGCTCTTAGAGTGATTCTACAAATGACAGGGTCAACTTGGAAAACAAAGTTGGAGATGATGAAAAGTATGGGCTGGAGTGAAGAGGATATTTTATCGGCTTTCAAGCGCGATCCACTTTTTTTAGCCACCTCGGAGACGAAATTTAGGAGGGCCATGGATTTTTATGTGAATACCATGGGGTTGGAACCTCAATCTATAATTCTCTATCCCAAGTTTCTTATGTTTTCAATTGATAAAAGGCTTGTTCCCAGGTACAATGTTTTGAAGCTTTTGGATTCAAAGAAACTCTTATCAAGCCGCAAGAGTATCAAGTGGCAACTAACGATAAGTGAGCATATATTCTTGAAGAAATTTGTTATCAAGTTTCAGGATAAAATCCCAGGTATACTGGATATGTATCATGCTGGGGTTGTTGGTGTCACTGGCTCAAAGGCATAAAGATAGATTCTTGATTTCAACTGTCTGCATATACTTGTTGTGCCCTTTTGTGTAGGAGATTCTTATCATCCTGAGTGCTGGTTTCTAAAGGTTCTTTTTCCCTTTTTTCAATTCGTTTCACAATTCATGAGTTTAATGGTTGATCTTACGGCATTGATGTGAGAAAACTCCAAAGACTTATTCGAACTTAGGCAGACTGAGGCAAATCTGTGAATCATGAACAGTCTTCTTACTTTGATGTGAGAATTTGATGCCAACCTATTGTTTTACTTTTCTAACCAGAGGGTCATATAATGAGCCCATTTCACTTTTTAAATACTTGAATACTTGCTTGGAGTTGAAGAAACATGTCCGGTGCCACTGCCTCTAGTTCAAGGGCTTTGTAGATTATGTGCCATTATATATACAGGAAGCGCCTAGTGGCTTGATGACGCAACAGAACAGGTAAGTCATTATCAATAGGGTCAATTGAAGAAGATACGGCCTCTTAAGTCCGCACGGCTGTTTATGTTTTGACACAACCTATGCCTATTTTTATAGTAGTAGATTTTCGACCTAAATCTTGAAGGTAAATGTTTATAGCACTTGGAGACTATCTACATGCTCTGATCTTCAACTTCAAGCATTAGATCCTTTGCACATATGTCTGTATTGCTGACTTTATGACCAGTTGGAATAAACAATCCGTAGACTTTTGCTTGCCAAGAGTCTCTTGATTCGTTTCAGAGTTTTACCATTTCACAGGGTCAGGTTTTTTTCGTTTGCAGATTTTGACTGGTTGCTTTATTGTCAATCAGGTTAACAAAATCTTAGTCATAAGTCGGAATGAGAAGAACATAAAGAGTACAAAGATAATATTCTCTTAAAAATTTTAACAGAATGTTTAATTCGGCTATAATCTTTTGGCTTATATAAGGAAATTTTAACTTCTTTTCTATCTATTAAACTTAAATATATATAATATTAAATTAAAGATAATGGACAACAACTTTTCAACTTGCAATAGTATAGAAAAAGATATGAAACTGATCTTGATCATTTTTTCACGTAAAACTTTAAAAGAAATACGAACCTAAACAGGTGATAGGACTTATAATGAGACTGACTGCAAGCGATCAAACCAATAAAAATAGGACCTTTCTCTCTACGCGTTTGGCTTCGGGAAAGTGCACGGCTCGGGAAAATTTTGACCACCCCATTTTCCTTTACGTCAAAGGACGCAACCCGTATCCCTTGTTCTAATATCGCAAATGAAGCTGCTTGCTATTTTCCGAGTTGATTGATTGTGTTAGCATCTTCGCTCCACCTTCCTACGATCCTTCCTCCGTCGATCTGAACGCCTACCTCCAGGTAAATCTGCTAAATTTGTTATGAAATTGTGAATTTTGGATTGCATTACTTTGCTGGCTTTGAACTGTAAGTTTTTACTTTGACCGCCTGTGAACTTAACCATATTAGGGAGCCTAACTAATGTTTGTTTTGTTCTTTTGGGAGCTAAAGTTTCTATTTTCCAGTGATTGTTTTGTCATATGTGAAGTAACTTGGAAATCCCTTTCACCTCGAGCTTTGTTCGGATGGATGGAAAGTAGGAGAAAAGAAAGTAAGAGAAATTGTATTTCTCTTCTTTTCTATTGTTTGGATAAAAATAAGCAAGGGAAAAGGAGAAAATGGAGAGAAATAGGAGAGAAATTTGGACCAAATATATTTCCCACCAAATTGGTAAGAAAGGAGGGGAAATTCAAGACAAAGCAAGACATGATAAGTAAATTACTCTTGTATCCTTATTTAACAAAAGATAAACAAGTTCTATATTCAAGAGCATAAAGGTCTATAAGTTTCAATTCCCTTCTTTGGTAAATTATGAAAACAAACAGGGGAAAGAAAATTCTATTTCTCTTCTATTCTTTTCTCTTCTTTTCCCCTCAATATTTCCTTTCCTTTCCCTTGTGCAAATAAGGATCCAAACAAAGGCAGAACGGGAGTTGGGTGATTTTTGGTCCCTTGTCTACTTGAATTGTCGAAGGTGTGTTTTCTTTGTGGATCTCTAGTTGTCACGTCGATCGTTATTCGGCTTAGCATTTTCGGTTAGCATATGATACAGTGATTTCGTCGGACTCATTCAGTGATTTTGATGTTTGGTGATTTTTATTGAGGACTAGAAATGGAGGAGAGTTAGATATTCGGATTGATCATTTTTTTGATGCAAGTTGTTACAGAACGCTGGGTCTCCTAGAGATACTAGATTATGTAGGAACTCGAATAGTATCTGATAACGGTAGAAGCACTTTAACTTTCCATTATTAATGACATTCTTCTTCTTTTTTTATAAAAAAAAAACAGTAGAAACATTTTGTCTTGTTGATGTGTTTTAATGTTTTTACTGAAATTCGGAGATAAAGATGATGAATTTTGCTGATCCTAAGGGGGTAGGAAAAGGCTTCAAACTTCAAGGAGTTGTTGAAGGTCAGTCCGGTTAAAAATTGCCAAGTCGCTGTTCTTTATGCTGTTTTAGTTTGTAACATGTGAAGACAGCCATCAGGATCATTTTATCTTCATTGATTAGTGGTATTCCAGGAAGCCAGGAGATTCCTATTTAGCTTTTTCCTTCTATGTAGACTCCTAGATCGTTAGTTTCAATAAATATTAATCTGCATGTATCCAACAATTATTACAGGCATGCTATAGATTCACTGTGACACATGGCCCACAAAAATGACGGCAGTTGGATTTAAGGTTATGTGTTATTCAATCTAAGGATATGGTGTGTCATGATTTTCTTTCAGCATTAAGTTGAATGACACATCTTCATACATCACACACATATTAACTACTACTGTACTGTACCAGGCAATGGATCACTATGATCTGCAAGCACAGAGGAGGGATATGAAACATAAAGGAAGAAATGTTGTCTGGTCGATTGCAATGGACAAATGTCTCATTGAAGCTCTTGCCATTGAAGCTAGAAATGGCAATAAAATAGACAAATGCTTTAATGAGAATGCATATACTGCCGCTTGTATTGCTGTCAACACTTGTTTTAATTTAAATTTGAATAATCAAAAGGTTGTTAATCGGCTCAAGACAATTAAGAAAAGGTACAAGGTGATAAAGGACATGCTAAGCCACGATGGTTTTTGGTGGAATTCAAATACAAAGATGATTGAATGCAAAGATGAGGATCTTTGGAAGAGATACATTGCAGTAAGTCCAGCTATATGTTTATTTCTCTCTTATTTATGTCAAGATGATAACTATTTTCTCAAAATTTTTGAATAGGTACATCCTAATGCAAGAGGAACTCGAGGAAAGCAGATTGATATGTATGATGAGTTAAAAATTGTTTGCGGGAATTATCAAGCCCCTAGCCGATGGGCAAAGATGAAGGACGGAAATCATCCAGTAAGGCACTATGAAGATTCTGCTTCATTTATTTCTCCTAGTTCAGAAGATGTTTGTGAGACCGATGGAACAGAATCATATACTGGACCACAAGACTACCTCCAAGATGGTTGTCAAGACCCTCCTCTGATGCAGCCTCTCAGGCAACTTCCTAAACGTACTCGTAGCTCAGAGGTTCTCCAAGATGCACTGATGTCAGTGGCATCTAGCATTCGGCGTTTGGCTGATGCAATGGAGCATAGCAAAACTACAATCAATGCCACTGAACTATTACAGGCCGTGATTGAAATTGATGGATTGGAAGAGGCTAAACAAATGTATGCATTTGAGTATTTGAATGCTGACCCCACTAAAGCAAGAGCTTTCATGACTTACAATACTCGAATGAGGAAAATTTATTTGTTTCGACAGTTTTGGTGGTGGAAGTGACTTCGGAGGACCAGCATTTGCACTTCTGTCCTTCAGTGTACATAATTTCACAAAATGGCACAAGACTAGTTTGGTGAACGAGTTCTGATTCAACATCAATTAATATTCAGAGATGAATGTGTGGATACTAGATGATGTCAGGGTGAAAGTTTAGAGCTGTAAGTTGTTACGGTTGAGGCACTGAACTGTGTTTATTTTAGGACCAAAGTACGGTGTAAAGTGCTGCTTCTTTGTTATCCTTCTCAAGGTGTTGCTGCTACCCTTTGGTCTTTCATTTTTGCATATGGCTGGTCGTTTCATAACTCCTCGGATTGTTATTTTTTTTTAGTGTTAGCTCTGAGCCATGTAAATTTACAGCACATATGAGTTCTATTGGTATGCAGTCATCTCGATACAACAATCCGCAGCAAATTCAACTTCGATCTTGTATTGAAGCTTGCTGAACTTCACTTATTAACGCCACAGTATAATTGCTAGATAACAAAGTAAATCTTCTAATCCTCGAAGATGCCACCACCAACAAAATCGATCTTGTATTGAAGCTTGCTGAACTTCACTTATTAACGCCACAGTATAATTGCTAGATAACAAAGTAAATCTTCTAATCCTCGAAGATGCCACCACCAACAATATCTGCAACGCTGGGCACCTGTTGCGTTATTCATCCGTTGTAACCTAAATAAATATATATACATGTATATTTATATAAAGGGCAATTACTTTTTCTGAGAGTTGAATAGTGATAAATTTTGGAAGATTTAGTCAAATTTCTTTAAAAAATAAAAATAGGTAAAGTAATTGATTTAATATTCACAATTAATAAATATATTATATTTTCATATTTTTTGAGACATGATTATCTTAAAATGTTTTAATAATTGAAGTTTCTATAAGAGTTTGACAAGTGACAAATCATAAAATTAACTATATTTTTTCTAATAAATAATCTGTAAAAATTAATGAATCTATTTATTTTAATAATGATTTAAAACTGATAGATGTATCACATGTTCAAATGTTATATTTAATCGACAATACATGATTCTTTATTTAAAAATTGCTATTAGAATTTTATAAAATATTAGGATTTGATAGTCAAATTTAAAATTTTTATGATTTTCCCAATAGCCTAATATCTAAAATTTTAATTTTAAATTATTCTATTTATAAGAAATTATTATAGTTATTCCATTTGTTAAAAAGTTAATAAACCTTAAATTTAAAAAATTAAACTTTTATCATAACCATTAACACATAATATAAAATTCAAAATTTTTAATATATATTTTGAGACTTGAATTTGATGTAAAATATATTTTAATTATTAAATTATATTTAATATTTCCAAGTTATTTTGAAAATCAGAACACATTCATTTGAAGAAAAAAGTAATCTAAACTTATTTCAAAGTTTTTGAGAAGTATTTTGATGCATTAAAAGGGTTTTTTTCTAAAATCAAATAAAATTATGCATTCTGTACAAAATGAAATATGTTTATGCAATATTAAGCCCCTGAACTCCTTATGAATGATTAAGAAAAGATTATAAGAAAGATTATTATAATTTCTTAGATATGGAATAACTTCATTCTATTTTTAATCTTGGTCCATTACACTTAAATTGTTCATGTAACACCCCACTCCCTCAAAACACGTACCCGACATCTATGAGTGATATCGGAGTCCGCGCCCCACGAGGATGGCGTGCTAGAACACTCAATGATTCTGTTTTTCCTCCTTTTTACTCACATACGGGTTTATATTGGAAAATTTGTGGATGAGTTAGTGTTACCAAAGTACCAAAGGATTGAGGTTGTGATTCAAAGAATTGATCAGTGATTAAGTTATGAAGTTGGTAAAGTACTCGGGATTGTCATTGAGTATGCATTGTATATAGTCCATATAATTAAATGTGCATAAATGAGTTTTGTAACGTGTGTGAATTGTGTATTGCATAAATTGTGATGTGCAGGTTAAACATCTGCATTCAGGCGTTTCTAGATTTGGAAACAAATGCTATTTTGGAGCGTACTGTAAGTAGACCTAGATGGTCTCATTTCATTATTTGTTTATTTGAATTTTTGTATTGATTGACTATTGGATGCTCATATGAATTTGATTTTATTGTTGAATTCTGGACAATGCAGGTTTGATGATTGTGTTATATGCATGAGAAATTGAAGTGCAAATTGCATGTGGATGTGAGTGAATAGGATTATGCAAATGTGAATGGTGCATTCCATTTCATGAATGCATCAAATATAATGACAGTTGTGACCTGAGTAGCCACCGATCAGAGCTTAAAACTCAACGAGTGAAAAGAGCCTCGAGTTCAAACAATGATTAAGAGCCTAAGGCTCACTATGTATAATAAGTGTTGTATCCCCCAAGAGGATAAGGGACAATTATTAATAAGTCTGGTATTCAAAATGGATACAAGACAGGTCAGGTACTCGGTCACAACAACGTAATAATTGGAGAAGTGTCTCATGAAATGCTCATGAGACACGTCGTCACAGACGATACACATCAGCACAGACGATACACATCAGCACCAACGATACATGTCATCACAGAAGACACAACTTCACTCTTGAACATCTTCCCTTATAAAGATCATAACTTTCGACTCCGATGTCCAAAATTCTCATACTATATACCCCTTAGTATGGGAACGAGATGTTACAGTTCATGGATTTATTCTTTTAATTGACTCTAATTCTTCATATTTTACTTTATTTTATTATAATGGAGCTATTAGTATCAATAAAAGTAAACTTATTAATAAAAATGCAATTTGATATCATTAAAATCATGAATTAGAACCTCATTTGGTCCAATAATCTTCTTCTTTTTATGATAAAAAATTTAGTAATATTGTAAAAAATTGATCAACATTGAATAAATGAATTTGTTCAAAATTGTCTAACCTTTTTTAGATTTTTTTAATTTAATACCTAACCTTAATTTTTTAAAATTTAATGAATAATAGTAGGTTTATATTTGACGTATTATTTGGGATTAATTTACTTGGTATTTAGAACTTTTATAATATGTTTTATATGGATTATATTATATTTTTATGTTTAGTTATTTGTCTTACAAGTGATGAATTTGAGGAGATAACACAACATTTAGTATTGCTTTCTCTATAATTGCCCAATAAAAAATATTCCATGGTCGTTTGGAAGATAAAAAATTAGAGAACAACTTTTTTTTTGGTACAAGGGAAAGTAAACAAAAATGACTAATTCATCGAGTCTAATCCCCTACGAAGGGGTCGATTGTAAAAGGTGTCTTGCATGTCTCGGTGAACAACTTTATGGAATACACGAGAAGCTAATTCTAATTCAAAGATGTCAAAAAGTAAAGAAATCGGTGAATAAAGCACAGTAGGCACCAAACATGCAAGTATAATAGGCATCTGTCCTACATGAATGTCTAATAAGCTGAGAAGTAGAATAAGATTAACACTAAAATTGATCCTAGATTAGAGATGGACTTAACTTGAATTTAAAAAGAAATAGTATAAAACAGGTGTCAGTTACAACTTAGTGTCAAGCATTAGTTACACCTTAACTCACACAGAATAAAAGTTTCAAAACAAGACTAGTGCCAATGTTAATACTAGTAAGGTACCATTTCTCGAACATAATTTAAGAGGATATGTGATTTCTCAAGTTTAAACTCTCTGGGACTTTACTTTTGTAATCATATCTATAAATACTTATATTAAAAGTAACATAGGGATCTTTGGAATAACTTCTAGCAAACTTCTTGTTGAGTATTGAGAGTTTGTTCTTTCTTTCCTTTAAAGGAAGATTTGGAGAATGGATTGGAGGAGCTTGTGATATCTTCTCTTACTCTTTTTTTTTTCTATATTGAGAAGTGTTTATTTTTATTTAGTTTTTATTACATTTAGTGGCTAGAAACCTTAGTTAAGATTAGGGATTAACTTATAAGGGATTTTCAATTATTTATACATGATTTGGTATTTAATTGGTTGAATTTATTCCCTTTATTCTTAATATTGGATTTGTGATTGGCCGTTATAGATTTAATATTTAAGATTATATGAAGGACTAATAACGGAAGTAAGATTCATACATTAGGAGAATAAATACTTTAGTACTAGATAATGACAATATTCTAGACTGTAATGATAATCATATTGAATAAATATACTTAATGAGTTTGATTAGGTTAAATCATACATCGAGAGGTGGTAGTTACCTAACCAGATATATGTGTGTGCCTCAATGGAGGACATAAATACCTTATTAATTGTTATTTTAACCTAGATTGTGAGGTCCCAAGTCGGTTAGAGAGGAGAATGAAGTACGCCTTATAAGGGTACGGATACCTCTCCCTTATAGATGTGTTTTCCATGACCTAATGCACCGGATCCCATCGAAACTCCGAGGTTAAATGTGCTTGGCGAGAGTAGTTCTAGGATGGGTGATCTCCTGGGAAGGCCTCAGAAAAAGCAAAACCGTGAGGGCTTGGCTGGGCCAAGGCCCAAAGTGGACAATATCTGTAAGAGGGTAATCTGGGATGTTACAAGTGGTATCAGAGCCGGTACCAGAACATTTATGCCAGCTAAGCTGGACCCCAAAGAGGGCAGGGCCATAAGGGGGTGGAGAGTGTGAGATCCCACATCGGTTAGAGAGGGAAACGAAGTACTCCTTATAAGGGTACGGATACCTCTCCATTATAGATGCATTTTCCATGGCCTAATGCACCAGATCCCATCGGAACTCCGAGGATAAATATACTTGGGCGAGAGTAGTACTAGGATGGGTGACCTCTTGGGAAGGCCTCAGGAAAAGCAAAACCATGAGGGCTTGGTTGGGCCAAGGCCCAAAGCGGACAATATCTGTAAGCGGGTGAATTGGGATGTTACAGGTGGTATCAGAGCCGGTACCCGAACCGTTGTGCTAGCTAGGATGAACTCCAAAAAGAGGGCTGGGCCCTAAGAGGAGTAGAGAGTGTGAGATCCCACATTGGTTGGAGATGGGAACGAAGTACGCCTTATAAGGGTATGGATATCTCTCCCTTACAGACGTGTTTTTTATGGCCTAATGTACCGGATCTCATCGAAAATTCGAGGTTAAATGTGCTTGGGTGAGAGAAGTTCTGGGATGGGTGACCTCCTAGGAAGGCCTAGAGAAAAGCAAAATCGTGAGGGCTTGGCTAGGCCAAGGCCCAAAGCGGACAATATCTGTAAGCGAGTGAACTGGGATGTTACAGGTGGTATCAGATGTAGGAAAATCCCGGTGCGTGCATCACATACACGCGGTGCGGAAAAATAAAAAAAATTGTTTCGGGACGTTCCCGAAAGCCAGGATCCATGTGACTATATAAAGAAGTCAAACCATAACGACCAATAGAGACCGTCTCT
>JAOSBM010000001.1:13186220-13198522 GCA_027568955.1 Erythroxylum tenue
TGTCTTATTGTGTCCAGTGAATCTCAGCCATTCATTTATGCGGGCCCCACGTTTATTTATGTGGAACCTACGCGGGATCCGTATAAATAAATGGCTGAGATTCACTGGACACAATAAGATACCATAAAATTGGACAGAGGATCTTATCTCAGTGAGTGGCCACCTGGTTGCTCCGTAAATAATACGAGTAATCGCATGAAGAAGACAAGACGGTTGAAGTGACCGTCCATGAACCACCATTTCCGCATAATATTTTACGCCACCTCTCTGTCTCTCTGCTTTTACGTAGGAGAGTATGTCGTAATTATGTTTCATTCATTCTTCGACATTCCGAGAGTCGTTGTTCAAACTTTGTTTCTGTTCCTCTCGAAAATCACTCACAGCCATTCACTTCTTAACTACTTTAATGACATTACCACTTTACAAGTCGTTGTCCCTTCCTTTTTCTCCCACCAGTTTGGTGAGTTTCTTATTGAAAGCTATGTGTCTCAAATAACTTCGACAGTATTATTCTTCTACGTAAAGAGAGATCATGTTGTCATTGATTATTCCATAAATCACACAAAAGTTCGAAACTTTTTCAAGGAAACATGAACTGGAAAGTGGAAAATTTTCATTGGTTTTGAAGCTCTTTGTGATTGTTGTATGATTTACTAAGACATAGTAAGTTGGTAAGCGTTAGCTGCAGTAAGACGTTGGCAGTATACGTATTTTCGTATGTTTATGATCACTTACTGTATTTGATGCATAAGTTTGCTTCAACGTATCGGTACCCCTTCAGTCCTTATTGCTGATTATACTAGAATTTTCTTTGATGGGACATTTCTCTTTGAGGGTTGCCTGAAAGATTGTAACTTTTTATGTTTGATGCGAAAGGAATTTTAAAATGGGCTTTCTGATGTTGTTCAATGAATTTCCTTTGGTTTCAGAATCTATTTTTGTAGTAAGAAGATAGGTTTGGTTGAGTAAGCGTTTGAGGTGTCATCGGGTCTTTTGTTATGGGTACCGAAGGAAATAATCCAGAAAATAGAGGTGATCGAATTCCAGAAAACGCCAAGGAGATGTTAAAATCATTGGCATCCAAGTGGGAGGATGTTCTTGATGCTAATGCATTGCAGATCACCCCTCTCAAGGGTGCCATGACTAACGAGGTCTTTGAAATAAAATGGCCAACAAGTACAGAAGATTCATTGCGTAAGGTTGTGGTTAGGATTTATGGTGAGGGTTTGCAGGTGTTCTTCAACCGTGATGATGAGATCAGGACATTCGAGTTCATGTCTAAGCAAGGGCAAGGGCCTAATCTGCTTGGACGGTTCGCAAATGGGCGGATTGAAGAGTTTGTCCATGCACGGGTACGTTGGCATTTGGAAATCGTTCTCATATCTTTTAACTAACAGTCTGCACATTGGACTCTAATTCATGTTTTAGTTTGCTTATTAGACGATTTACTTGGAATTGATCATTTTTTCATGTTTATAATAGATCAAATATATGACCTAGTTGTTGCCGACGGGGTAAAAGTGTGCATGATCTGTTACAATTACTTAGGTCAATGCAAGGAATGGAGTTTCATGTGGTCTTAATTTTTTCAGTTATGTACTATTGGTCAAACCCAACCGACATTGTTGAAACATGCATGACTCTCCTCGTCAGTAAGCTGATGCTTCACTATTCATTCTCATGCAAATCTTTCTGTATGTGTTCATTTTTTATCAATAAATTCTAGGTGAATATACGATGATAATCTTGTTCACATCTCTAACTCTTTAACCACGTCAATCTCGGCAAGTTTAACCTATTTTCAGTAATATTATTATTTAAGATGTCCATGCATGTGGTGCTTTCAGTTTATCTTTTAAATTCCTCAAGTTTGGTGACTCAAAGAGATAATAGGCAAAACAAGTGTTTAGTAAAGTCAAATGACACTTTAGATGGTCTACAGAAAATTTATGTTCCATAGATGGTACACATGTTGTCCACCATCTCTCTTTATGAATTTCAGACATTGTCAGCATCAGATGTGCGTGATCCGGCTTTATCTGCTCTTATCGCAGCAAAGTTAAAGGAGTTCCATGGTCTTGATATGGCTAGTCCAAAGCAAATATCCTTATGGGATAAGTTGCGGTATGTGATACCTTTTCTTTGTTCACGCGAACATGATCAGAATGCTTGATATCACCTTCATTGAGTGCTGTCCTTTTCGTGATTCAGAACTAAGTACTGTTTTCATGTTCTGTCAGAACGTGGCTTAAATCAGCTAAAAGTTTGTGTTCTTCGGTAGATGCTGAATCGGTTCGCTTGGACACCATTGAAGGGGAAATTATGCTACTAGAAGAGAAGTTTTCAGGGGATGAATCCATAGGTTTTTGCCATAATGATTTACAATATGGTAACATAATGATCGATGAACAGACAAAATCTATAACACTAATTGTAAGCTTCTTGTCTATTTTTATGGTTAATTCAATCTCAAGTTTTTAGGAAGTTGATTGGCGGCTTCTTCTGTATTTCGTTTTGCGCAGTCACATGCCCATTGTTACGTTTTTACTGTCAAAACGTTTTCTCATGGTTTCTCTTAAAATTACTTGAAGGATCATTATCCTTGAACCTTTGCTTGAGAGAGAACATTAACTGACATCTAGCAGAATGTAATTTCGTAAATAATAATTTATACTAACTTTATTATTTTTTTACCCAGGACTATGAGTACGCTAGTTACAATCCTGTTGGCTTTGATATAGCAAACTACTTCTGTGAGATGGCTGCTGACTACCATTCTGATACACCTCATGTTTTGGACTACAGTAAATACCCTGGTGCGGTTAACTTCTAACTCTGGCCTGACTGCAGAGGAAAGGTATTTTCTTTATTTGATTTGAGCGTTGAAACAGGTTTCGAGGAGCGAAAAAACTTTGTACGTGCATATCTGAATCTGAAAGCATCAGGTAATTCTGCGTCTTTGTCATTCTTACTTAGCTGTTCTGGATGCCCATGAGATCCTCTGTGCTCAATTACCCAAGCCCTCCTGTACCCCATGCATCCAAGCCATTCATTGTACAGCTCCCGTTCCGGATGTGTTAAAAATTCTCTTGCAACTGTAGCGTGGTGTTGTGTGCTTGTTCAAAGCCTATGTTGAAAGGACAACAGAGTTGCCAGCCGAATTGCAAGCACCACTACTGTGTCAGCTCTGCAAATTCTGCATATTGCATTTAACTTCAAAATTTGGGTTCTCTTGCTAGGTTTTTCGTGGGAAATGATTATGTTGCATTTTCATGTCTAATTTGCATTAGTAAATCTAAAAAAGTTTGTTTGACTCTTTTGTTGAAGCCATTATAGTTTTGGAAACTAAGCTGTTGGTTGGATCTTGTGCAGAAGATCATTCTAGGGATGGAGATCTGGATCAACTACTGGAAAGAGTGGAGAAATATGGACTTGCAAGCCATCTCTTTTGGGGCTTATGGGGCCTTATCTCGGTACAAGCTTGGACCATGGACTACATGAGTGACTACTAAATTTGCAATAAATTTGATAACTTTCTGTTTATATCACATGTTATGACAAGTTAGAAATCATTCAGGCAGTTAATTTGCATCGGATTGATGATTTTCTCTTGTAACATTTTGACTTTTCAGGATCGAGTCAATGAAATTGATTTCGACTACATGGGGTATGCTAGACAGCGATTTGAGCAGTACTGGCTTAGGAAACCTGAGTTATTGGGCACTTCAGAAGCTACTCCTGATGGAGCCATTACTGGTAATTACATTCATAAGTTTGTTAGCAGAAAGAGACAGCTAATTGTGTTGATGCTGTATAATATACATTTTCTCCCCCAGTCTTCTCTTTATAATTTTATAAAAACTTATTTCGTAAATTAAACTGTAATCTTATAATAACAAAAGAGCACTTGATTTGCATTTAGTTTTGTTAAGTACAAATGGTAGCCAAAATTGCTAGAGTTACGAACCCATACATTTCCCATATTTTGGATTTAACATTGCCCGCGTTTAGGAGCTTGATAACTTTATGGAACATCAATGAAAGGTTAATAAACCAAAAAGACAAACAAAATGCGGTGATTCGTGTTGCCGAAGACAAATCTTGTTGATCATATGTGCGTGACAATACCATATTAAGATGATGGTCATGTTTTTTTCTTGCTTCTGTAAGCAAAATATAATATTCCTAGTGAAGTGGAAGAATGTTTTTCTTTTTTCCTGATGTTGACAAAAAATGAGTGATGTTTTGCAGGCAAAGAAAAAGAAGCTGTCGGAAAAGAAGTCACTGAAAAAGAAGCCGCTGCTGAGAAAACTCCCGGAAGGACATCAAGCGGAGTATTTAGGAAGATAAGAAATATGATGGGTTTCAGAAGGAAGAGTAAATGAGTACTCTTGGAAGTTTTTGTTCATCAACACTATCCAGTCCAGCTGTTTCCCGTGGATTTACACTCATTTTTCTGTCGCATATACATTAATTTGAAAATATGTATAAATTTTATGTTAGGTATAAATTACTTTATTGACATCAATATCAACTATTTACATGTGTAAAGGTTTTACTTCTACGGCAATAGACTCGTTGCGAGCAGGGACGGAGCCAGACTCAGCTCTAAGGAGGGGCCGGGGTCAACATTTAACTATAAAATTTTTTTTAAAGGGGGGCCACTTATATTTTTAATTTTAAAAATTATAATTATATAAGTAATTTTTAAAAAAAAATTTTGAAAGGGGGGGCCATGGCCCCCCTCCCCTTCAACATAGCTCCGTCACTGGTTGCGAGATGCTCGATCTGAAATATATAAACCACAGCATGCATGCATCGTACAAAACATTTACATAAAAATACATGCATATAAAACCATATATATATATATGTACTGCAACTGAAGCTTAACCAAGAAAAATATCTCCAGCTATTGCCTCTCCACTGAAGATTTGGATGTCTTTGTGAAGTTTTTGGTTTCTATCCTCTTCCTCAAGCAAGATAGATGGTGTACTCTAATGCTTGGCGAGAATAGGACCCAAACAACGTTTATAAACACTTTCATACCTACTGCCCATCATAGAAGAGGAAGGTCGGGAATGTGGGCGACAACAACATGTGGTTCTATAATTAATGTAGGGTTCAATAATTAAATGGACCATAGCTTAATAGTGGAGGTTTAGGTAGGTAAACTTATCTTACATTCTCCGTCCATTTAACCCAACACCACACATAACAAGAAATTAAATAAATGAATCATGGTGATAGGTCCTCTTATAGTGAGTATTATCTTCCATGTATTACATATAAAAATTTCTCATTACTAGCCCGGTAACTTAATGAATAAACTATATATTTATTCTAGGTCCAAACTTAACTGACATTTCTCAAAACTAATCAAAATATGTGTGCACAAAATTTATGAGAAAATATCAAACTAAATAAAAGTTCCATTGAATCAACAAATGTACAACAAAATCACATTATGGAATCAAGTCTCATTTACACTACATGATCCTTAAACTGCTTAGGTGGCATGCCTTTAGTTAAAGGATCCGCAATCATCAAATCAGTGCTAATGTGCTCTATGACAACTTTTCTTTCCTTAACACATTCTCTTATGGTGAAATATTTAATGTCGATAAGCTTACTTCGACTTCCACTCTTGTTATTTTTAGCCATAAATACCGCAGCGAAGTTGTCACAATACAACTTTAATGGCTTAGAAATTGAATCAACAACTCGAAGCCCAGATATGAAACTCTTCAACTATACACCATGCGAGGTGGCCTCAAAACATGAGACGAACTCAGTCTCTATAGTGAAAGTAGCAATCAGGGTCTGCTTGGCAGTTCTCCAAGATATAGCTCTACCAGCTAACATGAACATATAACCAGATGTTGATTTCCTAGAATCAATGCAGCCAGTAAAGTCTGAATCGAAGTATCCAACTACTTCTAAGTTCTCAGTTTGTCTGTATAAAAGCATGTAGTCCTTTGTGCTCTAAAGATATCTCAAGACCTTCTTTGCAGCTTTCCAATGGTCAATTCCTGGATTACTCTGATATATGCCTAACATTCCAACATCATATGTAATGTCAGGTCGGGTGTAGACTTGAGTATACATAAGGCTTCCAACAACTGAAGCATATGGAATGTTCTTCATGTGTTCCTGCTCAAAGTCATTCTTCGGGCATTGATTCAAACTAAATCTATCACCCTTGACTATGGGTGCTATACTTGGTGCACAATCTTTCATCCGATATCTCTCTAAAATTTTGTTGATATAGGTCTCTTGAGACAAACCCAAAATGCCTCGAGATCTTTCTCTATGGATCTTGATGCCAATGACATAAGATGCCTCACCCTTATCTTTCATATCAAAATTATTTTAGAGAAATTGTTTCACCTCATATAGCAAACCCTTTTTATTAGTCGCAAGTAAAATGTCATCCACGTATAACACAAGAAAACAAGTCTTACTCCCACTAATCTTGTGGTATAAACATTGGTCCATTATATTCTCTTCAAAACCGAATGAAGTGATAACCTCATGGAATTTTAAATACAACCGTCGGGAGACATGTTTTAATCCATATATGGATTTATTAAGCTTGCATACTAAATACTTACCATTACTAGAGGATAATCCTTCAAGTTGTTTCATGTTAACCTCTTCCTCTAGTTCACCATTGAGGAACGCCGTTTTCACATCCATTTGATATAACTCAAAATCAAAATGAGCTACCAATTCCATGATTACACGAAGAGAATCTTTCTTAGATACAAGAGAAAATGTCTCCGTGTAGTGAATTCCTTCCCTCTGAGTGAACCCTTTGGCAACAAGTCTTTCCTTATGTCTCTCAATATTGCCTTGTGAGTCTTTTTTTGTCTTAAATACCCATTTATATCCAATGACTTTCACACCATGAGGCAAATTCAAGAGAACCCATACTCATTTAGATGCCACATAATCCATCTCATCTTTTATAGCATTGTACCACAAGTCCGATTCCTTCAAACTTATGGCCTGTGAAAACGTTTCAGGATCATTTTCGGCTCCAATGTTGTAATCTGACTCTTATGGATACACTATAAAATCCCTAGGTATTGTTGATCTTCTAACTCTAGTAGATCTCCTCAATGTTGTAACTTCATCCTCTCGAAGAACCTGTTGCTCAACAATTTCTGGTTGTTCCTCATTTACAACTTGATCTATTAGGTTGGTATTAACAGCCTATAGAACTTCAGTAATTGGTTGTCCAACACCCGTTTCAACTTGAGGGGTGTGAATGACAATTAATCTATCACTTGAACCAGATGGTTGAGCTTCATAATGGCCTTTTTCAAAAACTATGTCTTGAAATTAACCACCCCCCACTGATTAAGTCATTCTTAAGAAATTTTGCATTTCTTGATTCCACAATTATAGTGCTATGAGATGGACAATAGAATCTATACCCCTTAGACCTTTCAGCAAATCCAATGAAAAACCCACTAATGGTCCTTAGGTCTAGCTTCTTCTCTTGTGGGTTGTAAATCCCCACTTCAGACGGGCATCACTAAACACGTATATGCCTCAAACTCGATTTCCAACCCTTAAATAACTCAAAAGGTGTCTTTGAGATAGCCTTGGTTGGAACTCGGGTTAATATATACACAGTCGTCTTTAAAGCTTCAGTCCACAATTGAGGAAGTTTTGTGTTACTCCTCATACTTCTCACCATGTCCATTAAGGTTTGGTTTCTTCTTTCTACCACATCATTCTGATCCGGAGAACTAAACATGGTGTACTAGGCAACAATCCCATGTTCCTCAAGAAACTTCGCAAAAAGACCAGGCGCTTGTCCACTTTCAATGTATCTACTATAGTACTCCCTACCTCTATCTGACCTCACGATTTTAATCAGTTTTCCACATTGATTCTCCACTTCGGCCTTAAACATTTTAAAGGAATCCAAAGCTTCGTCCTTAGAAAGAAGTAAGTAGAGATACATATATCACGAATAATCATCTATGAAGGTGATAAAGTATTTCGGACTATTTGTGTCTATATCTGGACAATAAATATCTGTATGTATGATTGCTAATAGGTTTGTACTCCTCTTAACACCCCTTTTAGACTTGTTAGTTTGCTTACCCTTAATGCATTCCACGCAAGTCTCAAAGTCAGCAAAATCCAATGTACTAAGTACCCCTTCATTTTCTAATCTCTTAATTCTCTCAATGGAGATGTGTCCTAATCTGCAGTGCCATAACATAGAGGATTCTTCATTCACAACAAATCATTTCAATCCAGCAGTGACATGCATCGAATTATAAGCATCATTATTTTGTAACTGAATGGAATAAAGACCATCAGATAATGTACCATAACCAATAACTTCAGATCCATTACATAAACTGAAACCAGAATCTAAAAAATTAAAGGAAAAAGCAAAAGGTACAAATCTTGATACAGAAATAAAATTTCTAAAGAAATTTAGAAAATAAAAGGTCTTTTCCAAGAATAAATTAAATTCACTACTCAAAACCAAACTGCAAGTGCCAATGGCTTCCACATGTGAACTCGTCTTGCTTTCTAAATAGATGTATTGTTTACTTTCCACCGACTTCCTTAGGTTTTGCATAACCTGCAAGGTATTTGAAACATGGATTGTAGAACCAGAATCAATCCACCATGTGTTATGATTAACATTAACCATATTAGATTCATAGCAAACAAATGAAATTAGAGTACCTTTCTTTTCGAGCCAGTTCTTAAATTTAGCGCAGTCTTCTTCATGTGTCCCTTCTTGTAGAAGAAACACTTTGATGGTTTCTTTATATCGAACTGAGGAGAAATTTTTCCTTTTCCCTTGTTTTGGACATCATCTTGTATCTTCTTTCCTGAAACAGTCAAATTCACCCTTTCACCCTCCTCCATTAACAACCTCTCCTCTTCTTGTACACACATGGTCAACAGTTCATTGATTGACTACTTGTCCTTATAAGTGTTATAAGAGATTTTGAAAGGACCGTATTGTTAGGGCAGAGTGCATAGAATGTAATGTACTAGGAAAGATTCCGATATGGTAACCTCCAAGGCTTTCAACTGAGCCGCTATGTCCCTCATACGCATGATATGATCATGTATGCCCTTTATGCCAGTGAGCTTCAAAGATGACAACTGAATAATCAAGTTGCTAGCAAAGACCTTATCAGATTTAGTGAATCGCTCATCAATGGCCTTCAATAGATCTTTGACATTATTATATTGTTCGATAAAACTACGAATACCAACATATATTTTTGTCCTTATGAACATTACGGAGAGGCGATTAGATCTCTCCCATTTTTCATAAAGAGCAACAACGTTTGGAGTACTAGTTTTAGTTATACTCGATGGTTCATCCTTCCTAATAGCATAGTCTATATCCATCCAGCCCAAATGAAGATGAATTCTCTCCTTCCACATCTTATAGTTGTCACCTCTCAATTCGGGAAATATTCACAGTCTGAGTAACTGCAAATTCAAAAATAAAAATATATGCTTGTTATATATAATTTGAGACCAACAATAATTCGTGATTTACTAATGTAAATCATTCTTTTAATAGATGACTCTAGTAACATAAGACTTGCCTGTGGGCTAAAGTTCTACTCAATTAGATTCATCTATAACTTTATGACAAAACTATAGAATTTTGTTCCTTTTCTTAATTCTTGTGGGTAGAATAAGAAATATAATACGATATTTCATCCTAATTAATCATAAAAATATAACAAAATTCCTGTGGGTAGATTTCATCATATCACGTATGATTAATTACAATTAACAATTTAATGTGATCTTAAAACTAAATATATAATCGTAAATAATTTGAGATGTTGTGGCTACTCCCAATTAATTAAGATCATATTGATCACTCACACTACCTTAAGCTTAAATAAAGCCTAAACATTTGCATCAATTAATAAATACTGCGAATAAATCAAATAATAATGCACAAATTATTTAATCTAATTTTGCATGTATAATCATCATAAATTTATACACATAATTTTCAGTTGATCACATCTAATTTGTGCAAATAATTAATCAATTATAACTAGCATGTCAAATTTAATTCCAATATTAGACATACAAATTAAAATTAAATATTTTCATAAAATATTAATACCAAAATTATTTTATAATTAAAATCACAACAAAATGTGTTATGTCTTGATTAACCCAATAATTACTAATATTAACACAATTAATGAATTAGCAATTTTCAAAAAATAAAATAAAATAAAATAACAAACGTCGTCTTTAACCTCCAGTTGGGTTGGTGTGACCCGACGGCAACAAACACACGACAAGCGCCAGAAGGTTGAGGATGGCAGTGATTAGACGATGACGACTACGAGTCGACAAGCGTGAGATATCAGAAAACCAACCATACGACGTTGCATGGATGGCGACGTCCGAAGGCCACCACGCACGGTCATCGTCGTCCCTCCTCTCTTCACCGTCCAGTCACCGTTGGGTGTAACATAGAGTACCAAAACACGATTCTAACATCCATCATGTACAAAAACGTTGAGAATATTCAAGAACTCAAGCTCATCTCATACGACAAAAAACAAAATGAGAAATAGAGCATAATAGAGGCATAATTCTCATCAGTTCAGAAGCAAGGAAAAGGCACAGTGGCTCTGATACCAAATGTAAAATCAAGCATGCATCTCAAAACACGAGTTCATTTACGTGTAAATAAGTACATGTATGTTATTCACCATTTGTAGCAACGGAAGCATAATAGAAAAATACCTCCAACTATTGCTCTTGTGATGTCCAGCATCGTCTTTGATATTTTTGAATCTTCTGGCCTCTTGCTTCCACAATGTGATGGTGTCTAATATTTTTTTCATGTATAAGAAAATAGGGACCCAAAACATTGATATATTGCTTCATCACCTTTGCCCATCACAGAAGATGAAATTGATGAAGTACGAGCATTAACGTTTGTGTGGTTAATGGGTTAAACATTAAATGGACCATATTCTTAACAGTAGGAATAGTAGGAATATTTCAAGAAAATCTTACAGTGTTAACTCAAAGCTAGCCTCTCGATGTGAAGATTCTCTCGATGAAATTGGTTCCACTGAAATATGTGTTAGTAATTAAACCAAGTAGGTTAGGTGTTATTTATTTATTAGTGTGAGTGTTTATGTACAATCATGTCTTATTTAACCTAGGTATATATGTGTGTGTGAGTGAAGTGTGTGCCATTTAACAAGAGAGAAGAGTGAATAAAAAAAAGGGAAACAAAATAGAGAGAGATAAGTCAGCGTTATGTTATGTATAGCCGAGATACGGTTGTGTTGCTTTTGGTTTGATAAATTGTAGATTTATAAGGACTAACCTTAACGCAGAAGCGATTGATCGATTCTTTAGTTTACAGTTGACTACTAGAGTCACCGATTAATCCACGTCTCAAACTCTAAGCCTTTGATGATTGCTTTTCGTGAGAAAGTATAGAGAGAATTTCTAAATATGTAGGGAGAGTTTTTTTTTCAGAGAGATTATCATAATGTAATCATCATTTCCTCCTTTTATATGAGGACGATAACTGTCGGAAGTTATTTCTTGTATAACTTCCAACAACTCCCACTCGGCCACATAAGCTACGAGTTACATTTTCTCCCTAAATTTTACGTGTCATACTGAGAATGGGACGTGCGACCATTAAAGAACCATTAGTGTTATATTAAGTCACCATCTATCTAACATAACACTTTCACATATTCATGATACCCCAAATCATCCAAAACACCACTGACGCATACACTGTCCCTTTATGCTCATAGATATATCATGTGATTATACAACAAGTATAATTGCCCAGGCTGATATGGTGATGAAGGAAAAGATTCTTCCTTAGATACTCATAATAATCCATCTTAGCTTAACTGCTTTCCTAATGTGCTCCGTTGGACTGTATACAACTTAGCCCTTGGAAAAACACGCTAAAGTAGCAACACCAAGCCTTGACTTCATATCATAGTTCTAAGTCGAAGGGTTTCATTCGATTAGACATTAAAGGCTATGGGATCATACAGTGACAGAAAAAGGGATTTAACTGTCACGCCACAAGAAGGTCGTTATATAGCACACATAGTATGAAATGTGTGTCATAGCATAGCTCCCACTAAGTTGGGCATGTCACTCTGTTATGCTATGCAAATCATAAATATAGCTTTACTTAAAAACTAATCTGAGCCACTAGATTAACATACCTAATGCTAATCTTGACACTCGAGATTTGGCTTTAAGGCTTCAATGTGAAATCT
>JAOSBM010000001.1:13208379-13218616 GCA_027568955.1 Erythroxylum tenue
AATGAGATAAGAATTTGGTTTATGGATGAAATTTTGGGGTATGTATGTATGTATAAGATGATTTGAGATTTGCATGAAGATGAATTTTCGAATAGGGAAATTGGAATGGTTTTGTATAAAGAGGAAGAAAAAAAAAATATATCAGGATTTTCGGATCAGTCTTAGGGTTTCCAACGCGACCCATTTGTTTGTTTTAAAAAAAAGTACCCTTTATGAAATGTCGGACTTTGGCGTAAGTTTGATGCTCGTTTTCGAAGCGATTCCAATTTCTGTTTCGCTTGTTTCGATTCTTTCGTTTGTTTGTTTCCGCACGAGTTTGATCGCGTGTCCGTCCGCTTCGGATTTGTTTTCGGATTCTGCCGCTCTTCGTTTCCGTCTTTGTTTTACGTTTTTTTCGTTTCGTTTTTCGGTTGGGGTTCGATTCCAGGATTAGGTCCCAACATATCCACCCCGTAGTCACAATTGGATAGGGTTTCTTGAGAAAGATACTGCCAGTCAAACTGATAATTACTCTGTTGAGATTGTTGATTTTCCAATTAGAGTTAAATGTAGGATTGTCTGCTGTTGATGTTCTAAAAATGCCATAATGGTTTTGTTGTATTTTTGTAGTTGAAGAATGAGACAACTATGCCTAAAAGAATTGCACATCCCACAAATTCCCCTATTTGCTTGTTCTGTTTTGCTTATGTGAAATTCCCAACAAAATCCTTTATTTTCTTAAATATTTCTCTCCCACTCTCTACTTTTTCTATTGCATACCTAGGCCGGGCCTTAAGGTATGTCCTTTTAGTCCAGGCCTCAGTGAAAATCAAGTAATTAGTCTCTGTTTGTTTCTCACCATACTTGCTCGTATTATAGTGTCTTGCACATTTGTACGGCCCATTATATTCATGTGATTCATCTATAGCTTCCAATATTGGCAGCCTGCAGTTTATATAGCTGAAAGCGCAACGGCCTCAGGAAGTGCTGGCCCGTCTTCCTCTGGAGTTGAAAATATTGCAGCTATCGTAGCAAGCCTTGCCCTTATGTCCCTAGCCATAGCATCTTCAATCTCTTACAAGTTGGCAAGAACTCACCCCAGATACAGACAGTTGAATATACCGACCCATCTGTTAGTTACTATTTCAGCAACTTCAAGCAGAAACCTAACATTCCCCATATATATGGTCAGAAGTTCCTCAGGTGGAGCGACCCACTTCAAGACCTAATTAAGTCTGGTCTAGTTTCTTGAACCATTAAACTTGGAAATTTTCTTCTATACCATTGATGTATTGTACGTACACTATTCTCTGTTTGCCATATATTTTCCAAAACAGCATTTATTGTAGCCTGTTTGGTTCAAGAAATGAAATAGATAAGGAATAAAATAATTAAAAATGAGAAATATAATAGAATGAGTATTATTTTATTTGGTTCAAGGAATGAAATAGATAAAGAATTTCTATGCCAATGTTTGGTTTGAAAATAACTAACAAAAATACCAAAATATCATTATTATTATTATTATTATTATTATTATTATTATTAACAATTTTAGTATTCTTATTCTTATTAATTATTCTTATTGTTATTAATATTAATATTATTAATTATTATTCTTATTCTTATTATTAATAACTATTATTATAAATTTTCTACTTATTATTATTAATTTTATCAATTAATTTTATTCTTATTTTTATTATTACATTCCTTATTATTAATTTTCTTCTTCCTCTATTTTTTTATTAATACGTTGAAGGATAAAGTTATCTTAGATAAGAATAGGTTTTCTTGGAATAGATAAAGTGTTAAGTGACCGTTTCACCACAATAACTTAAGCTGTTGTGTGAGGCCAACTTAATTAGTTTTATATATTCACTAACACACCCCCTCAAGTGAAAGTCCTTTGCGCTTAAAACTTGCATAAGCTCACTATACTTTGTGCTGAATAATAGGTGGGTGGTAGGATTTGAATTCAAGACCACTTGGTCACAAAGGCTCTGATACCATGTTAAATGATCGTTTCACCACAATAGCTTAAGTTGTTGTGTGAGGCCAACTTAATTAGTTTTATATATTCACTAACATAAAGATAGGTAAGAATTGGTATTAGCTATTCCTCAAACTTACATAATACATATTCTTAATAATTAGTTATTCTGTGTTTGTTTCTAACCAAACACAAGTTTATGGAATGAAATAAGAATATGCTAGGAATAGAATAGAATAGGTATTCCGTTAAACCAAACAGGCCATTGAGGTGTATGTAGCATGAATGGATAACAAATGCATGGCAAAAGATGATTACTGGGGAATCAATGGCAAGGTTCTACGTTTAAAGTGCCACACCAACCTATATAATGAAAATGTAGAAGCTACGTCCAAGGACTTAAATTAACCAGATATTGCCACTCCAAAGGTCCTCCATTTCTGCGTTTGTTTCTCTCCAGGAGCCGTGAGATAGATACAGAAATTGGCCATCAAACCACAGCCACCAACTTGGAATTGAAATTAAGTCTTGTCTTTTGAATTTGATACGGAAGATTTGGGTGATAATAATGGTCTTGAGGATGCCCAAGATGATGTTGATGTCCTAAATATCATATTATATTATTCATCGATTCGGTGGATCAATAATTTGACTGGTAAATTCTACTTTGAAAATTCTTGGAATCCTTAGTAATTAAATTACTAAGTATATTACTAAAACTTGGGGCTTAATTTAAAAGAAAAAGTTCCGTGTCTTAGAATAGAAAGTAAAAACCTATATAACACCAACACGTGAATTCGACTAACCCTTCAGGTCCGATCCGTTTCATGCGCTTCACCATTTTTTAACCACTCTCTTCCCTCTCTTTGTTCCAAGATAAGCATAAACCAAGCTCAAAAGAATCGAATCAATATTACAACAACAGCAATCGCGACTCTCTTCCAGACCCAGTAATTGCAATGTCGGACTTTTCAAGCACTGCATGCATGAGCTTTTCTCAGATATGGATTCAACGACCAAACGGGCTTCGCCAACGCCGCTTTCTATCATGACCCAGTTTGTTTATATTGCCAATCTTAAAGAAAGTACAGTTCTCTTTAGATTATATTGATAGAATAGACAGAGGGGAGAAAATTGTTTTAGTATGTCTGAATTGGTAGCCCGTACAGGTCGACATCAACAGCGGTACGAGGGCGGCTGTCGCCTTGTTGCCGGGTATCTCTTTGTCTTTTGTTTATTTTGCAAATGCCCTTTTGATTTTTTGTTTCATTGGAATGACGTTGTCAAAGTGATTTCTAATACCTGATGTGATTGTGCACTGCAATCTGTCATCATCACTAATGTCAAATTTAGATTTTTTTTAATTGGATTATAGTTTTTTTTTAATCGTGCTTGTGATCTTCCTTGTTAGCGCGGCCGGTGACTTGTATCGAGACTGACTTTTTCTTTTTTTCTTTTCACTTTTTAAAATTTGGGTGGAAGTGGTGGGGATGGGGTTGTTGTGTTGGGACAGAAAAGGAGAAGTCTATCGAATGAAATAATGATTAATGGGCATTCTTCCTCTCATCTTGATCTTTCTTCAATATGTTTAATGGAGTTGCTGTTCATAATTATATATATGTGTATCTTATTGGTATCTGGTGTTTGTTTATCTGGTTAGACGGGTTTCCAAATAAATTAAGCTATGCGGTATTGTGTTGCTGGGTGAAGTGTGAGCTGGAGATAAACGATTGTAACCATATTTTGACCTTTTCATGAGTAGTGATCACTATTTCGTTTTGGATGATACTGAAACCCCTCTTTTCTTTTTTTCTTTTCCTTAATACTCACAAGGATCTTGGCGTACTTCCAGAGTATGGGATACAGAGTGCTATCTGAATGCTTGTGAAATTGTATACTCACTGAATTAATTGGCAAGGAAGTGCTTAATAATGGGAATAGGAGAGAAGTCAATGGAGAATTGCCCTATGTTTAATCAGCTTTCTGCTCTATTGTAGCCCTATACCTGACAAATGATTTATTCCAAAATAGATTGTGAATAAATTTCTTTTGTTTGACTATGGTCAAGTGTCCCTTTCAGTTTCTTTTCTTTGATAACTAGTCAAGTGCCCTTTGTGATTAGTTGTTTGATTACTTGCTGTTACACTTAGCTCAATTTTTAAATTGCTAAGCTATTAGATCCGATTGACAGGTGCATTCCATTTCAATGTAGAGCTTGTGATAATAATGGAGACAGTGATTCTGCGAAGGTTGTTGAGGTTCTTATGATTAACTCGCCAAGTGGACCAGGTCTATTGTTTCCAAAGGTATATAGGTGATATGCTTCTGGCAGTTCTTCTGCCATTTACATTTTTCCTGCGTTTGTTTGTTCATTGCTCAGTCAATGATACATGTTTGTCCTTGTGCTGGAGTAGAATATGACTTGAAATAATTTTCCTTATTGGAGTTCTAGAGATTATTCTGGCATGTTTATGCATGGTTATGTGTTAAGGCCTGTCTTTAAAACCAACTACATTTTGGGATACTTCATTTTCGCTTTAGTTTTGCCTTATCTGGGTAGATGAGTGACGGTTTGCAGGCCATTCTACTCTGAAGGATCCAAAGATGAAAAACATGTCCTCTTATGAATCGATCTTGTCCATCTATCGTGTTATTTTCCATACCTACATATGCTAAATCTTTCATTTCTATTCATAATAGCTTCTTTTCTTATTTTCTTCAAGGGAGGGTGGGAAAATGATGAAACTGTTGAAGAAGCTGCAGCAAGAGAAGCTGTAGAAGAAGCCGGAGTTCGAGGGGAAAAAATGGTAAACAATTTTGGTATATCACCTTTTAATAACCAGGTTATGTACATTAATGATAACTTTCGGAGTATATTTTAAATGCAGTGTTTCCCTAACTAATCACTTTTCCCAAATATCTAATATCAAAGCATATAATTGGTGACGATGTTATGACTGTGTAAGACCTTTGGTATTTCTTTCTTAGTGGATTTAAAGGGAGAAAAAAAATTCCTCTGATGAAGGAAAACCTCCAAAAGAAAAGAGTAAAATCAAATTTGTAGGGGAAAAGTTTTTCCTTTCAATAATTAGGTTATCAGGTGGATGGAACAAGAGAGATTGAGGAGCAAAAAGTGGTGGAGGTGAGGAAGAGAGAGGCTTCTGCTTTGTGGATACTTGGTCCTTAATATTAAAAAACTAGGTGAAATCTAATTATTCGAATACTAACTTATGAATGTATAAATATATACACCTACTGGCTCATGAATAAGATACCTTTGCATCCTTGACCAACTTCTAGGTACATTTCCTACGACTGCCTCATTTAGCTTGTTAAACAACTTGTAGTTTGTACCTTTTAGACGTGTTAACCCAAGTCCTAGCAACATTTTTACACTATAACCACAGTTCTTCGTTAAACCTAAATAGCGTCTGTAATCTCTGGGTTCAGGATTTTATAGGAGACTATCACTTCAAGAGTAAAACACATCAAGATGATTGTTGCCCAGAAGGCTTATGTAAAGCTGCGATGTTTGCCTTACTGGTTAAGGAGGAGCTTGAGTCATGGCCAGAGCAGAGCACACGAACAAGAAGTTGGTTAACTATACCAGAAGCAGTTGAGAATTGCCGGCACAAATGGATGGAAGAAGCTCTAGAGGCATTTTCAGTGTGGGTTGCAGATTATAAAGAGAAGGATTCAGCTGATCAAGATTAATTTGCTATGTGCATAAACAGAAACTTCCATGTAACATACCTCAGGTTTTCTTTAACTAGCTGTTCGAAAGAAGGTTAGAACATTTCAGGATAAAAGAGCAACTTATTTTGGTATGTGACGGAGTCTTGCTTATGTTTCTGATCTCCGATGTATTTTATTTCAGGGGACTACTTCATATGATTTAGTGCTTTATAAGTTAATTGTTGTATCATTCTTATTAGAAGGTTTGGCTGATTAGGTACACTCATAATCAGTTCTTGCGTTTTTAGAACTGGTAAATTATTGATGAACTGTTCAGTGGAAAATTTAAATTAGTTTTAATGACTTAAAAAGCAAGGTATGGTACAAAGTTGTCTATTTCTTATATAATAGACATTTAATAACAATGCTGATGTTAACGTAACAATGCCAACTGAATTGAAGAGTATTGCATCAATGGTCTTCACATTTTGACTGAGACGAAATACTTCCAGTCCCAGAACAGAGTAACAACAATCTTGAATCCATACTGGTACTGTTACAAAGGTTGTCATCAAAATCAAACTGATAACCCATAAATTTGCAACAATAACATTTAACATGCTCTGTATCGGATCAGTAACCTGGCTCCCAAATGCTTTTATTCCACAGTCCTGTACACTTCAACAATTGCTTCAACCTTGAAAAGTAATAACCCATAAATTTGGAAAAGGAAGTTAGTGGGAGGCAACAAAATGTTAAGAGGTTAGCCTCATTGTTAAACACTTTGAAAAACCATATTGACAGAAAATTTCAGATGAGGAAAATTATGATGAGAAACAAACTAATTTCTTATGGGGTCTGTGTGTTGTTAATCTCTACACGTACTTGCAAACTTGAGCACACAACGTCCTTGTCAGTACTCCATTGTTTGTCTTTACTTAACAAATTGTCTAGGATACTGGCTTTTAGCTTTGAAGACCGTAAAGAAGACTGAGGATTGAGAAATCAATTCCACGGCGATGTCATCCTCATGTTTATTGCTCCAAAAACATGGCTTATCTGCTCGTTCTATTGTCCCCAGCAGTTCAAGCCAGTTGCACCGCTATTCCAGACAGAATTCAAGTTTATCAGGAAATGGAAATAGGGAAATGAAAGCAAGTAACAACTAACAAGGAATCATCTTTTTTTTCCTCTCTCATTTAGGACTTGCATTATTATACTATATCTCTAGGGATGAAAGGATTTCAACTTTTCAGATTCCTGAACTTTTCCATGAAAGTCAGCTTTTATGACGAACTGCTGAAATACTTACCGCTGTTTCCTGGAGTGGCATCTGTGCTGTTTATCATATAAATGAGGCACACTAGCCTCCTACAGCTGAACTCAATTTAGTACGAGTTATAATGAACTAAATTTGATTATATAGCTAGATCTAGATTCTAGCAACTAAGAAACATGTTTGCACTTCTTTTATTGTGTCAATCCTCATTGTCCAGAACTTCCATTTGTTTCTTCGTTCTTTAATGCAGACCACAATAAGTGGTTCCAAGTTAGAAGTTCCTAAATTGCTTTGTGTCGTTTCTGAAAACCAGATTCATACCACTCTCCGAGTCCCTGTTCATGATGACCAGTATGTAATTCACTTATTTGATGAGAGAAGTGCAGTGGTGCTCCCATGAACAAATTATCTATTCGACAGGCAGGGAACTTTTTATTTGCTTACGCTTCCAGGTGCTTTGGCTGAACTTTCATGACCATAAATTTAGATACTGGTTAACTGCGGAGTCCTGAACCTCTTATATTTAGATGTGCTCGCTGCTGTGAATCATTAGAAGGCAAAAAGCATGAGAATTTGTGAAGATATTCACTAGTTCTCCATAAACTCTCAACAAAGATTCATCAATCTGAGAATAAATTTGGGGATTTAGGGTTAGGTGTAGAAGAGTGTGTGAAGAGTGAAAAAATTCGAACAAGAAGGAGAAAGGCAATCTGACTAAGGAACAGAAGAGGACATTGTATCTTAGTGAGACACGTGAGAGTCACATGAGAAGCTCACGTGAGAAGCACAAGAATTAATAAGCGTGGACTTAATAACTTTTTCAATAGCCTATAAATACATGTAATCCGAGTCACATACACACACATTAAAAGGCACATACAATTGTTATCTGATTCAAAAATAGAGAGAAAATTTAAGAGTTGTTAGAGTACTTATTTAAGGGCACTATAGAGAGTTTACGGACCTCTTACAGGTGTTTCTAAAACACTCCATCTCTTATAACTTGTTCTTTTCTTGAAGCCAGTGGAATCACTAATTATGAGATCCTTGAATGTAGATAGTATTTAAGCTATCGAACCAAGTAAATATTGTATTCTTTAATTTCTATTACTCTTACATTCTGTAAAATCAAAACAATTTCTATCAGTCTTTGTGGTAAAAGACAACAGAAAGATACAAAAATCTTAACATCAGTGGTATTAGAGCCTATCTTCAACTTCCTGGGCAATTCTTTGGCTATTCAAGCAATCAAGGTTCATCAAGAAATCTGTAAGAATTTTTCTTTCTTGTCATCTTTAAATTGCATAATAAAATGGTGGGAAAAGAAATGGATGTCTTCACCGATAAAGAAGGCTTTACAATCTGAAAACTTCAAATGCAAGCATTACTTGATTCTTATGACTGTTATGGTGCAATTAAAGAACAATATGATGTAGAAACAGATCATATTAAGAGACTCAAGATGAAAAGGCTTGCACATTGTATGTTAACGCTCCACTTATCATTAGTTGTGATAAGGAAAGTGCATAATTGCAATACTGCACAGAAATTATGGTTAAAGCTTGATGAACTATATGCTAAAAGATGTCTGCCTAACAAGATGACAATTTTACATAATCTTGCAAATTATAAAATGAACACTATTGTATCTCTTGGTGATAATTTGGATTATTTCTTTAAGCTGGTGCAAGATTTAGAAGCTACAAGTGAAAGAATCTTTGAAGACCATCAAGCCGTGGTTATTCTAAAAGCTTTACCATTTGAGTTCAATGCTTTCAAGAAGGTGATTAAGCATGCTATTGGAGAATCTCTCACTGTTAAGAGGGTACCGGATTCACTAATGGAAGAAATAGTGGACAATGATCCATTCAAGAAGGAGCCAGTAGTGATGTTCATTGAAAATAAACAAGACAAGAAGTCACAAAAAAGAATAGCAAGAAAGGAAATTGGCAAAAAGGGAATGGCAGGGATAAGCACACCAAAGAAGGTGAAGAAAAGAAGAAAAAGGCTAAAGGCAAGAAGTGCTTCTACTGTGACAAGGAGGAGCACTTTGAAAGAGATTGTAGAAAGAAGAAAAGAGATAAGGCTACACAAAGTGGAGATCATGGGAATGTGGAGAAACTTGAAGACTCTAGTGGTGATGAAATACTAATTGTTACTGAAAAGAGTGAAGATCTCAGTAGAGAGTGGATCTTTGACTTTAGATGCACCATGCATGTTACTCCTAACAGAGACTGGTTCACAACATTTGAACCAGTCACTGCCAAAGTAAAGATGACAAATTCTGGGCAGCAAAAGGTGGAAGGTGTTGGGAATGTCTCTATCAATATGTTTGATGGGAAGAGGAAAACCTTAAACAATGTCAGATTTGTGCCTGGAGTGAGGAGAAATGTCATCTCAAAAAGTATGTTTGCAAACGAAGCTTTCAGATAAGATCTAAGGATGAACTTAGAGAAATCCTAAAGGATGGAAGAGTGATCATAAGAGGAGTTGAAAGAGGTGGGCTCTATTATGTAATAGGCACTACTGAAGTGAACCTAACTACTGGAAATGGAGAGCCTGATTCAAGTAAGCAACGGCACTCAAGGTTGGGACATGCAAGGAACAAGAGTTTGTTGCATCTTTTTAAACAGGGACGGATTCCAGAAAAAAGATATAAAGAAGATGAAAGTTTGTGAATCATGTGTGCTGGGAAAGCATCACAGAACTAGTTTTCAAAAAGGAGCAAAGAGGGCTAAAGAAATCATAGAATATGTTCACAGTGATCTCTGGGGGCCAGCGCAAGTGTCTACTATAGGAGGGAACATATTTTTCATGCCCATTATAGATGATAAGTCTAGAAAATGCTAGGTTTATCCTATGAAAAGGAAAGATGAAGCATTAGAAATCTTCATCAAGTGGCATACTGTAACATCCCACCCCCGATGGGAAGGGTAAAATAGTAATTTGGCTAGGGGTGAGAGTGATTAGGACTGATTGGACATTTTCATACATACTGGTAATTGTGAACGTTCGATTGTGCACATGAAAAAGTAACTGTACATGCATTCATGATTATTTCCCGGTATTGGGCCTAAATGGAATTTTATGGTGAATAGTTTATTGGAGTGGTCCATTGTGTGTTTTACATTTTACGGAAATTATAGAAATTTTTCTGGAATTTTCCGAAGAAAATTTCCGGACCGAAAAAATCGCCAAGTAGCGAACCGGTCGGTGTTCAGAACCGAAATTTGCTGATTTTATGGGCTTGGGCTATTGGGTTTAATATGTTGGAATTGTATGTGGGACCATTGACAATGTTTTAAGGTTGT
>JAOSBM010000001.1:13238425-13257079 GCA_027568955.1 Erythroxylum tenue
GGTGGACATTGGTGTCCGTCTAAACGGACTTCCCTGCCAACCCATGTCCGTTTAACGGACACATTCGGGTGAAAATGGCACTTTGTTCACTTTGTGTCCGTTTAACGGACACTCTCGGGTGAAACTTGCTTAGCTGTTTTGTGTGTCCGTTTAACGGACACACTCTGGCCAGTTTTTCTACTTTGTGATTTTTACCGTTTTCGAAACCGATTTCCGCTTTGGGGTCTTTGCTAAGATGTTTTAGTAACCCCCCCTAGGGTTCGTTGGGATAACCCTATAGTGGTCACCCGCTTAGCGTTCCCGTCTGCGGTTCGGATCGTTGGGTCTCGGGACTGGGGTTCGGCACCAAGGTCGGGCCTCGAGAACGGGACCCAACATATAAAATATCCAGAAAAATGAATTAATTTTTTTCATGAAATTTTATCTCATTTGTTAGATCAAGTTCTGTAGGGTTTGACTGTTTTCCGAAAATAATCATTGGGTTTGTTTGTTTGCCGAAAACATTTAATTGTTCTTGTGTTGTGCGTTTTTCAGATTTTGTCTGAGATACAGTCACAATTTCCTATTTATCTTTTCATCTGTTCATCGAATTGAAAAGCTTCCCAAATCAAGTTTGTTCTTCACATCCTGACCTACAAATCTCCAGTTAACGATTTTACCGAATCCCATCCTGATCATAAACACCCATTTTCTCAACCGTTCTCATTATATCGTACGGTCCGAATTCCAGTCACGAAATCCATTTTATCTTTTCACCTGTTCTACAAACCGAAAACTTTCAAAAACACGTTTGTTCTACACATCCAGACCTACAATTAACCTGTTAACCATTTTACCTAGATCGAATTCGAGCCTTACCAAAAATGTCAATTTTCTCGACCATCTTCATTCTATCGCCCAGTCAAATATATTCCTAGAAAACGTTCCATAACTTTTCAAGCATTCACCTGATTGAGACGATTCTTGAAACGAATTTGTAGTTTACAAAATGTTATACAAACCTACTTCATTCATCAAAACTAAATTCTCAGTCCATAATCAAGAAACTGCCTTTCAAACACCTAGTTCTCAATTTACCTGATAGAAACCAAATTTGTCCAAATTTCTGCCACAATCACCAGACCAATTCCTATCATTCACGTTTAGATTAAATTCTCCTTCACATGCCTTATTCAAGAACATTATTAAAGGTGGTCCACTTCTTAAACGGGCTTGCAAGAAGCTTTATCTTCAAATTAAATGCAAAGACAAAAAGAACTGTGATTGTAAAAACAAGAAGAAATCTCATCACAATCATGTCTATCATCAATGAAAGTTTTGCAGACAAATGGAAGGTTGCAAGCCCTTCAAGAAAAATTACATGAGAAAAGATGGAACCAAACGAAAGTTTGTTCAATCTTCAAGAAGAAGTCACATCATACACATAAAGTTGATAGATGTTTCCTCTGTGGACAACCAAGATATTTTGCACGAAATTGTCCTCACAAAAGAAAAAAGATGTCAAGTTATTAGAGCAAATGCAATCAATCTTGCCCATACAATCTTCTAATAATGAAGATCTTATTGAGGAACAATCTACTGAAGATGAAGACACTAAGTTT
Organism: Erythroxylum tenue; assembly: GCA_027568955.1. Lineage (NCBI taxonomy): Eukaryota > Viridiplantae > Streptophyta > Magnoliopsida > Malpighiales > Erythroxylaceae > Erythroxylum > Erythroxylum tenue. The sequence continues at coordinate 13,240,027 of JAOSBM010000001.1, forward strand.
GCTGTTTCTGTTATGACCTCTAATGATGAATCCTCTATCACTCTAAGGGATGATTCTCTATACACGTTACAGCAGACTTGCTTGAAGCTTGATTATACTCCAATCCAATAACCATATGCCCAGATCCAACTCTTCAGACAAGATAAATATGATCGCCCCAGCACAATTATTGGATTTATGGATACTGGATCCAGTCGTACGATTATGAAGCCTAACATTTTACCTTCTAAGGCATAGACATCACAAGATGATACTTTACTACTGCAAATAGCAATTCATTCAAGATCGGACTTATTACAAAGAGAAAGGTCGGGATATGATTTTTTCCACAATGTACAGTTTGGACTAAAGTACTTGGAAACAATATACTAGGCCCAGATATTCTCATTATTATGGATGTATATAGCAAAGCCTCACCTTTACATATCCTACCCACAGGCCTCAGTTATTGATCATTTTATAGTCCTCACACTGAAGTGAAAAATGTGTTTAAACTTTCTCAAGTTCCTACACCATATAACTCATTGCGAGATAAACTGTTAGACTACTATCCTGAATCATATACACAGTTTTTCATCCATATCCTCTTTGAAAAAATGTTGACTTTTTCGTAAGTCTACCTCTGAAAAAGAATGAAGATATCAATCCTACGAAAGCTACACATCCAAGGAGAACCCTAATGACCTCAAACTCGCACAAGATGAGTGTGCTATCTTTCTACAGCAAGGACTCATTGAGCCCACAAAGTCAGATTGGGCTTATTAGGCATTCTATGTGAACACATGTTCAAAGCAAAAGCGGGTAAAAAGAGATTGGTGATTGATTACAAGCCTTTGAATGCATTCCTGTAAGATGATATGTTTCCTCTCCCTAAGATTAGTGCTCAGGTACTTTTTGTAAAAGAAGCTGTTGTCTTTTCCAAGTTTGATCTTAAGGCAGGATTTTGGCAATTGGGTGTTCACCCGACTCAGCGGGACCAAACTACATTCTGCATTCCCAATGCACAATACCAATGGACTGTTATGCCATTTGGTCTTAAAGTTTCCCCATCAATATTTCAAAGAACCATAAGCAAGATCTATGAGCCTATCCTCAACAATGTAATCATTTATATTGATGAAATTCTCTTGTTCTTAAAGACCCGTGAGGAACATCAGGCCTTACTTCGACAATTCTTAGATCTTAATAAATAGTATGGCATTATGCTTTCAGCCTCTAAATGCATCATTGGTACAAAGGAGATTGAATTTCTGGGTATGAATTTCAAAGATGGATTCTACCAACCTGGTCCACATATTGCACAAGAGTTGTTACAATTTTCTAATGAATATATCACTATGAAACAATTACAACAATTCCTCAGGATTGTTAATTACATTCGTGAGTTCACACCACAGGTGGCAACTTAAACTTTATGCTTATCCAAGTTATTAACACAGAATCCACCTTGGCCTCCAGATATTTTTCTTTTTTTTTTCTCATTATAAATATCTTCTTCCTCTTCAACGAGGTATCTTCTTCTCAACCCCTTTATTTTGTCAAGTTCTTATGGCTTATCAAACCCTTTTTTCCATCACAAAGAAATACTTTCCTTCCATTGCTAGTACACCTACTAATGTTTCTGAAGTTGCCTCACTTGCTCGTATGAGTTTGTTTTATTATCTACATCATTTTCTTAGTGAAACTGACTCTCTTAATAGTCCCAAAATGTTTAACCTCAAAGCATCTTATCTTTTTTCTTTATGAACCCCTTTATGAACACACATTATGGTATCTTTAGGCACTTTCTGCCTTCTATGCTTATGTTGTCACCTTATCCCCTCTTCAACTCTACCAACATCTTTGTGACATAAACAATGAAAGATCTTTGTTATGGACTTTTTTTGAGTGGTTTCAACCACTAGATCAATGGAAGCAACAATGTTCTATGGTTATTTCACAATATCGTCTATGGAAAGCTTCTTCTAGACAATAATCTAGTCATTGTTTCTTCATCCTTCATCGTCCATATCGTGAAACATATACTGGTGCCCTTTACATTGAACACCACGCCCATTTTTATCATACTTCATTCTATTGGGCACGATATCAAGACAATGTATTCCAATCTCTTAGAGATTTTGTCAAAGAGATCCATCATTTTTCTGATACACCGATCATTTCTTCCTTTATTGGACCTTATCCAGGTGAATTTATTCCTGGTGAACCAGAAGCACGAGATGTTGACATACTAGGTCCCAGTAGCCCTCAATATGACACAGAAGAAGCAGTCTCAGACCTTGCAGGACCTTCTCAGCCTCTTAACTCAGTCTTTCAGGATGCTCAAAACCCTAATGACGATAATTACAGTCTTAATGAAGATGAGTTAAATCAATTCCTGAACAAACTTTACAGATATGAGCTCAGTCACAGTAAGAAACAAAAGACATATCCAAATGATACTGACAGTTCTAGTAATCCAGCTTCTCCATCCAATTTGCAATCATGGAATGAACCAATACATGACAAATCATGCATTAGATTCCATGGGACTTACCCTTTTAGGTGTTTTTATTTTGCGTCTTTTGACGAAAGAGAATCGTTGTGACCCACAAAACACTATGTAAGATTCTTTCTTATCATCATATTGTTTGCTTTTAGAAAGTTGTTTGTTTTTTCAAAGTATTTTTGTGAAAGGTGTGATGATTTTACTTAAAGTTGCTTTCTTTTTTAAAGTTGTAATCTGTGTGTCTTTTGAGTGTTTTACTTTTCTACCCTTGCTTCACCTATAAAAGCAAGACTCCTTTTCCATTGTAAGGAGGCAGAAGTTCAACGATTGATTTCAATGAATATTAGATTATGTGTTTTCCATTTTCTATAAGTTCTTCCTCTCCTGACAGCTTAAGTCTTGAGTAATGTTACTATCTGTTATTATACAGAGATAAGTATGCTCTACACTTGCCTCCTCTGAGGATCTTGAGTATCAGAACGTCTAAGATAGTTTATAACTGCATAAAATAATTTTTTTGTAAGATTAGAGTTTAACGGGAAAAGAGTGTAGGTACTGTTGCGACTATTGTTTCAAAGGGGAAAAAAGTTGTGAGAGTGTATGGTTCCTAAGAGGAAAGTTGAGAGTTGTGTGCCCGTGCAGAGAAGGGCATTGTGTCTTGGCCATCATACCTGGAAGTTACCGATAGTCACAAGGTTCCCATGATGTTCCACAATAGTCTACCAGATACTATAGTAGTCTACAATATGACTTTGGTGGTTAGTCGATGGTCTGTTCAAAGGTGTTTTTTTAGCTAGTTGGTTGTCATACTTTCTCTATTTTCCCTTCGAGGTCCCCGTTGTGGTATCAGAGTCATCTTTCGTATCTTGACCGCGATAACATTGTCTCTTGATAAGAGTGAGTAAGGAGAGAGCCCAATAGTTATGGAAAACACACGAACTAATATTCATTAAAATTAAACGTTGAACTTTCGCCTCTTTACAATGAAAAAGGAACCTTGCTTTTGTTTTTATAGGTGAAGCAAGGGTAGAAAAGTAAAACACTCAAAAGACACACCGATTACAACTTTAAAAAAGGAAGCAGCTTTAAATATAATCATCACACCTTTCACAAAGCTACTTTGAAAAAGTAAACAACTTTCTAAAAGCAAATAATATGATGATAAGAAAGAATCTTACATAGTGGCTTGTGGGCCACAAAGATTCTCTTTCATCGAAAGTCATAGAAGAAAACACCTAAAAAGGTGAGTCCCATACAATCCAATGCATTATTTTTCACGTATTGGTTCATGTCATAATTGCAAATTGAATGGAAGGACTGGATTACTGGAACTGTCAGTATCATTTGGATATGTCTTTCCTCGCTTATTGTGGCTGAGTTCACATGTGTGTAAGTTTATGCAGGAATTGATCTAACTCATCTTCATTAGGACTGTAATTATCATCATTAGGGTTTTAAGCATCCTGAAAGACTGAGTCAAGAGGCTGAGAAGGTCCTGAAGGTCTGAGACTGATTCTTTTGTGTCATATTGAGGGCTATTAGGACTTGTTATGTCAACATCTGGTGCTTCCGGTTCACCAAGAATAAATTCACCAGTATATCTTTCATGATATGGACGATGAAGGATAAAGAAACAATAAGTAGATTTTCGTCTAGCAGAAGCTTTCCATGGACGATGTTGTGAAATAACCATAGAACATTGTTGCTTCCATTGATCTAGTGGTTGAAACCACTCAAGAAATGTCCATAATAAAGACCTTTCATTGTTTATGTCACAGAGATGTTGGTGGAGCTAAAGAGGGAATAAGGTGAGAGCACAAGCATAGAGGGCAAAAATTGCCCAAAGATACCATAATGTGCTCTCAAAAAGCAGGTCATAAAGAAAAGTCATATTAAGGTAAGGAGCTTTGAGGTTGAATATTGTAGGACTACCAAGCGATTTAGTTTCACTGAGAAAATGATGCAGATAATACAACAAACTCGTACGAGCAAGTGAGGCAACTTCAAAAACATTAGTAGGTGTACTAGCAATGGGAGGAAAGTATTTCTTTGTGATGGAAGAAAGGGTTTGATGAGCCATAAGAACTTGACAAAATAAAGGGGTTGAGAAGAAGATACCTCGCCGAAGAGGAAGAAGATATTTATAATGAGAAAAAGGAAGAAAAATATTTGGAGGCCAGGGTGGATACTGTGTTAATAACTTGGATAAGCATGAAGTGTAAGGTGTCACATGTGGTATGAACTCACAGATGTAATTAACAATCTCGAGGAATTGTTGTAATCATTTCAAAATATGATTTTCATCAGGAAAGCGTATCAACTCTTGTGCAATATGTAGACCAGGTTGGTAGAATCCACCTTTGAAATGCATACCCATAAATGCAATCTCCTTTGTATCAATGATGCTTTTAGAGGCTGAAAGCATGATGCCATACTGTTTACTAAGATCTAAAAATTGCTGAAGAAAGCCTTGATATTCCTCATAGGTCTTTGAGAACTAGAGAATATCGTTAATATAAACGATTGCACTGTTGAGGATAGGCTCATAGATCTTGGTCATGGTTCTTTAAAACAGTGATGGGGCAACTTTAAGCCTAAATGACATAACAGTCCATTGGTATTGTGCATTGGGAATGTAAAATGTAGTGTACCGCTCAGTTGGGTGAATATCTAATTGCCAAAATCCTACCTTAAGATCAAACTTGGAAAAGACAACAACTTCTTTTAAAAATAGGTATTGAGTATTGATCTTGGGGGGAGGAAACTTGTCATCTTGTAGGAATGCATTTAGAGGCTTATAATCAATCACCAATCTCTTTTTATCGCGCTTTTGCTCTGAACGTTTGTTCACATAGAATGCCCGGCAAGCCTAATCCGACTTTGTGTGCTCAATGAGTCCTTGCTTCAGAAGGATAACACACTCATCTTGTGCAAGTTTGAGGTCATCAGGGTTCATCCCTGGATGTGTAGCTTTTGTAGGATTGATATCCTCAATCATTTTGAAGGGTAGACTTATGAAAAAGTTAGCATTTTTCCAAAGAGGATATGGATGAGAAAGCTATGCATGCGTTTCAGGACAGTAGTCTAACAGTTTAGCTCTTAATGATTTATATGGTGTAGGAACTTGAGAAAGTGCAAACACATATTTCACTTCAGTTTAAGGATTGTAAAATGATCGATACCTGAGGACTATTTGTAGGATTTGTAAAGGTGAGGCTTTGGTGTATACGTCCATACCAATAAGAATATTTGGGCCGGTAAATTGCTGCCAAGTACTTTAGTTCAAACTATACATTGTGGAAAGAATCGTATCTTGACCTTTCTCTTTATAATAAGCCCGATCTTGAATGAATAGCCATCTATAGCAGTAAAGTACTCATCATTTGAGGTCCATACCTCAGAATGTAAAATGTTGAGCTTCATAATCATACGGCCAAATCCAATATCCATAAATCTAATAACTTTGATGGGGCGATCATAATTTGTCTTATCTGAAGAATTGGATTTGGACATACGGTCGTTGGACTGGAGTACGACTGATAAGTTGTTGTTCTTGATATGCTTTAGCTCTATTTTGTCATCATTTTTGTACTAAATGTTGTTGAATTATCCATAGTTTTTGTGAATCCGGTACTGCTCCTTTGTTAATGATATTTGCAGGAGTTTTGGGAAATACACGGTCTACCCGTGTAAAATCACACGGACCGTGTCTGTTGAAGCGAAAACACATAACACACCTGAAAGAAACACGATCTAACCATGTGAAATCATACAGACCGTTTATAACGATTATCCATGACAGTTTCGGGGAATAAAAGAGCAGTTGCTGATAGTCAAAAGGGGGACTTTTTGGCACGGAGGAATCGGGGAGTGAGATTGAAGAAGGAGAGAAAAAGAAAAAAACAATCAAAGAAGAAGAAAACCTTGGAGATTGAGAGATCAAGATTCAAGAAGTAATTGGAGTTCCTTTTTCTTCCTCTTTCCATTTTTAATTTTATCCTCAATGTTTATTTTTATAGTTTTTACTTTTAGGATGAATTCAGTCATGAAACTTTAAATTCTCTTATTCTAGGATGTTTTTTTCAACTTGGGATTTATGTATTGAACCTTATGTCTTTATTTCTAAATTCAATGATGACTTCATTTCAGTAAAGTAATTTTGTCTAATGTTGATTTGATCTTTCTAATCTAGGGTTTCTTATTGAATAGTGATGGATGTTGAACTAAGTACTGAAAAGTGATGTTTAATGTCTGAATTGCTAGAATAGATCTAATTGAAAGAATATCTAGAAATCGAATTCTTCATTAGGAGTACTTGAGATTAACCATTGTGTTCATTGGGTTGAATTTGATGTTTAGCCTAGGAAGCTACTTTAAAAATTGGAATCAACACGTTAATTACTTTGAAAGATCTAATTAATAATAGTGGGTTAATGTACTTGAATCAATATTTTAATTCATAAGGATTACATGATTTCTTTGTTGAGATGAATTCCTAGAATATTAGTTCGAATTCTGTTAATCGTGTATTGATACTTCTTTAACAACCGAATTTTCATATTTGATTGCTTAGCAAATTTAGAAGGTATAAATTTAGTATTTTGAGCTAGTCCTTGTGGATCAACACTTGATTGCTACAACTAAACCCATACACTTGCGGAGCTTATCAAGTTTTTGGCACCATTGCAGGGGACTTGTGTCAAATATTGAATTTTTCTGAACAAAGTTGACTAAGCTTTATTTAATTCCATTTTAGTTATAGGTTTATTGATATCTACTTTTCATATTAGTTTGTTCACTTTCATTTGTGTTTTTCGTGCAGTGGTGAACCGCAATTTATATGCAATTTACTTTCACAGCCCCATTTGATCCTGAGATTGAGAGAACATACCACAGAAGGAAGAAACAGACGTTTAAAAATAAAAAGAAGGCGACAACTGTCAGCAGTAGCAATACAATGGCAGAAGGAGTAGGACCAAGGCTCCATGATTATGCAGAGCCAGAAGTTCAAGAAAACACCTCAGGGATTCGGAATTCAATTGTGGAAGCAAATAATTTTGAGTTGAAACCAGCTCTTATTTCTATGGTTCAGCAGTCGCAGTTTGGAGGGTCACCTGTCGAAGACCAAATATGCATTTAACGATCTTCCTTGAAGTTTGTGACACGTTGAAAATGAATGGAGTCACTCCTGATGCCATTCGTCTCCGTCTTTTCCCATTCTGTTTAAGGGATAAGGCAAGAGTGTGGCTTCATTCACTTCCAGCTGGATCGATTACCACTTGGGATCAACTCTCAAGGACAATTTTAGCCAAGTATTTTCCTCCAAGCAGAATGGCGAATCTCAGGAATCAAATCTCAACATTCACGCAGAAAGATGACGAGACACTGTATGAAGCGTGGGAGCGTTATAAAGATTTACTTTGGTTGTGTCCACACCATGGCCCACCATCTTGGATGGTTCTTCATAATTTCTATAATGGATTACTCCAGTCAATGAGGAACTTAGTCGATGTTGCAACTGGTGGAGCAATTTTGAATAAAACATATGCTCATCCATACAATCTCATTAAAGAGATGGCTCTCAATCATTACTAATGGTCCAATGAAAGAGGAGCAAAAAAACGCACTCCAGGTAAGTATGATGTTGATGCACTTACGATACTTTCTGCTAAAGTTGATGCCATGAATCACAGGTTAGATTGTTTGAATGTTAATTTTGTGAATGGTAGTAGTTCTGCATCTGCATGAGAAATCTGTGGTTCTATTGATCATTTATCTGTTAATTGTCAAGTTGGTAGTCCTTTTGCCCAAGATTAAGGTAATGATCAAGTTCATGCCATTAGCAATCTTAACCAAAGACCTCAATTTGACCCACACTCAAATACTTATAACCTAGGTTGGAGGAACAATTCAAATTTCTCCTGGAGGAATAACCAAAATCCCCCATTTCAGCCAAATGTTAGGCCACCTCTTGGATTTCAAAGACCTTCCAATCCATTAGGACCTCCAAAATCAAACCTGGAAAGTATGATGGAATCCATGTTACCAGCCCAAAGACAACAAGATGAAACCATCAAGCAATTAACCTCTAAGATAGACTTATTAGTTGTTCATAACAAGTTACTTGAGAACTAAATAGAAAATCAGGCTAGTTCATCAACCACGCCACCAAGTAAATTACCTAGTCAACCTGAAACCAATCCTAGGGAGCATTGTAAAGTTGTGACATTGAGAACTGGAAAACAATTAGCAGGACCTTATGATCCTAGGAACGAGGTTGCAAAAGAGGGGATAGTTGAAACTCAGGATAGGGGAAGAAGGATAGAAGTTGAGAAGGATAATGAAAGTAAGGATGCTGATCCTTTTGATGAACCAGAACAACCATCTACAAAACTATACACTCCACCAATTCCCTTTCCACATAGAATGGCCAAAGCCAAGCTAAATGCTCAATTTGGGAAATTCTTAGAAGTTCTTAAAAAGCTGTACATAAACATTCCTTTCACTAATGCACTTTCTCAAATGCCTTCTTATGCTAAGTTTTTAAAAGAAAATTTGTCAAATAAAAGAAAGTTAGAAGAGCATGAAACTATTGCTTGACTGTTGAATGTAATGCTGCCATTCAAAACAAGCTTCCTCCTAAACTCAAAGATCCTGGTAGTTTTTCAATTCCTTGCCAAATTGGTAACGTTACAGTTGAATGTACTTTGTGTGATTTAGGGTCAAGTGTGACTTTAATGCCATTATCTTTGTGTAGAAAGCTTGATTTAGGAGAATTGACACCCACTACTATTGCCTTACAATTTGCATATCGACTTGTTAAATATTCTGTTGGTGTATTGGAGGATGTGCCTATTAAAGTAGGTAATTTATATGTGCCTGTTGATTTTGTTACTTTGGAAATGGAAGAAGACACCCACACCCCAATCATAGTTGGAAGGACATTTTTGGCTACCGCAAGATGTCAAATAGATGTGAAAAATGGCAAATTATCTTTTGAGATTGGTGAGGATTGTGTTCAGTTTGAACTTTCAAAAGCTACAAAATTTCCGAGCTTGTCTGATGATTGTTGTAGAATTGATATTATTGATTCTATTGTAAATACCCATTTGTCTAACCAACATTCAGAAGATTTTCTTAAGCAATGTTTAATTACCAATGGAACACCAAGTGATGAGATTCCAGAAGTGGCCATGATTGCTAAAGCTTTAGAAAATCTTCCTACAACTTACAAGGCTAAAGAGGAGCAATTTGAAGTTCTAGAAATGGATCAACAAACTGAAGTGAAAGCACCTGAGGTAGAACTCGAACCTCTTCCTTCCAATTTAAGGTATGAATTTCTGGGCCCTGATTGTACATATCCCGTGGTTGTGAATGCTAACTTGGATGTTGTTGATACTGAAAAACTTGTTAGCGTTTTAAGAAAGCATAGGAAGGCCATAGGTTATTCTTTAGATGATTTTAAAGGAATTCATCCTTCTGTGTGCATGCATAGAATCTTAATGGAGGACGACCGTAAGCCCACTATTGAACATCAAAGGAGATTAAATCCTAATATGCAAGAAGTGGTCAAAAAGGAAATTTTGAAATTGCTTAAGGCTAACATAATTTATCCTATTTCGGATAGTAAGTGGGTTAGTCCAGTTTCTGTAGTTCCTAAAAAAGGAGGGATGATAATAGTGACAAATGAAAAGAATGAACTCATTTCAACTAGGACTGTCACCGGGTGGAGAATGTGTATCAATTACCGTAAGTTAAATTATGCAACTAGGAAAGATCATTTTTTCCTTCCCTTCATTGACCAGATGTTAGAAAGACTTGCTAGGAACTCTCATTTTTGTTATCTTGACGGGTATTCGGGTTTTTTTCCAGATTCCCATTCACCCATAAGATCAGGACAAAACCACTTTTACATGCTTATATGGTACCTTTGCCTATAGGAGAATGCCTTTTGGTCTTTGTAATGCCCCTGCCACTTTCCAACGTTGTATGATGGCCATATTTTTTGACATCATTGAAAACATAATGGAAGTGTTTATGGACGATTTCTCTGTTTACGGCTTGACATTTGATGATTGTTTGAAAAATTTGTCAAAAGTGTTGAAAAAATGTGAAGAAGCTAATTTAGTTTTGAATTGGGAGAAGTGCCATTTTATGGTCCAAGAAGGGATTGTACTAGGTCATTTGATTTCCAATAAAGGTATTGAAGTTGACAGAGCAAAAGTGGAAGTAATTGAAAAATTTCCCCCACCTACTTTCGTCAAAGGTGTGAGAAGTTTTCTTGGATATGTTGGTTTTTACCAACGATTCATCAAAGATTTTTCTAAAATAGCAAAACCATTAACACGTTTACTTTTCAAGGATGTACCTTTTGAGTTTAATGAGGATTGTTTGAGTGCTTATTACAGGTTGAAAGATGCTTTAGTTTCAGCTCCAATTATTGGAATCTTCCATTTGAAGTGATGTGCGATGCAAGTGATCAAGCTTTGGGACAAAGAAAAGACAATAAGCCTTATGCCATCTACTAAGCTAGTCGTACTCTGGATGAAGCTCAAATCAACTATGCCACCACAGAAAAAGAATTTTTAGCTGTTATTTTTGCTCTTGAAAAGTTTAGGTCTTACCTAGTTAATTCTAAAGTTGTTGTCTTTACAGATCACGCAAATATTTGGCATCTGTTGAAGAAGAAGGACTCCAAGCCACATCTTATCCGATGGGTTTTATTATTGCAAGAATTTGACATAGAAATTAAGGATAAAGCTGGTACTGAAAATGTGGTATTCGATCATCTGTCCAGAATTACTATTCCCAGTGTAGATTGTCCGATTGATGATTCTATTCTGGGAGAACAACTATTGGCTATATCATCTTTTGTAACATCGTGATATGCAGATTTGGTTAATTACATCGTTTGTGGACTATTCCTACTAGAGATCACTTATCAGCAGAAGAAGAAACTCGTCTCTGATGCTAAATATTATGTATGGGAAGAACCATTACTGTATAAATATTGTGGAGATGGTATTTTTCGACGATGCTTGCTTGAAGATGAGGTCCAGAGTGTTCTTTATCATTGTCATTCAACAGTTTACAGTGGTCATTTCGGTCCAGATAAGACAGCTGTCAAAGTTCTCCAAGTACGATTTTTCTAGCCTACTTTGTTTCGTGATGTAAAGGAATATGTAGCTACATGTGATAATTGCCAGTGGATGGGCAACATATCAAAGAGGTCTAAGATGCCCCAAACTGGAATATTGGAGGTTGAATTGTTTGATGTTTGGGGAATTGACTTCATGGGTCTGTTTCCTAAATCCCATAACAATCTCTACATTCTCGTGGCAGTGGATTATGTTTCGAAATAGGTAGGGCAGTTGCGACTTCCACGAATGATGCTAAGGTTGTAATCAAGTTCTTGAAGAAACATGTATTCATTCGTTTCGGAATTCCAAGAGCCTTTTTGAGTGACAATGGTACCCATTTTTGTAATAAGCCCCTCAAGAATCTTTTACGAAAATATGGTGTCTTTCATAGGATTGCTACGCCCTATCACCCTCAAATAAGTGGGCAGGTTTAAGTTTCTAATCGAGAAATCAAGGGTATTTTAGCAAAAAAAGTTGATAAGTCACGGAAGGTCTGGTCTTCAAAACTTGTTGATGCTCTTTGGGCGTACCGTACGACTTTTGAAGCAATAGAGTTTGAAAACTTTATTTACATATCAAAAGCCACACCATTGGCTTATTACAAAAATACAATTAACAAACTTATGGAAGTTCCCTTAGGCTCTTGATCACTTGATCTCTTAACTATTACCTGAAGATAGGACAGGAAGGGGGTGAGCTTGAAAGCCCGTGGGTAATAGTTTATAATAAAAAGATAAGTAAAACTTCTGAAACCATTTTACTTGTCATAGAAAATATCTTATTGAATCGTAAAATACTTGTTTTTCAGAATTCTTGTCGTGTAGTCAAAATTCACAAATTACAAAACATGAATGCATCAATCTTGTTCACATAACATAAACACATAAGCACATCAGAATGGTTCGGGTGGATCCAAAACAGAACGTACTACTCATTTCCACATAATGGTCTTGCATAGCCGTGAACTTATGGGAGTCCATGAAGGAGCTTCGTGCCATTAGCGAGCAGGCGGGATAAGCCTTTTTTTTTTGTCAAAGTGCACTTGACTTAACTTAGGGGACCACCACAAACCCACGTAACATGTATTTCATGACTTGTAAACTTGTTGCCCAAAATAACACTTTTCTTAGAAACCTTCTTTTCATATACTTGACGTATATCTTGAAATCCATTCTTGAAAACATTCTTTTAGAAACATGCATCTTTTTCAAAAGAATCATTTTCTTGGTCTTTTCCTTTTGAAAATCATCACTCAAATCATGTAATAAACATATAGCAGATTTCACAAATCATTCATGAACAATAATGCAACACTTATGATGCAAATGAAATCAGAAAACTTCTTTGATTTAAAGAAAACAGTAATAGCTTATTTACTCTATTATAAACATGTACCCACCTTGATTTCCTTGCTTAAAGACTTGACTTGCTCAAAATGCCTCTTCTCTTTGCAAACAACCTGAGGTATCAAAGGTTCTTTCTTGCTGTATCTTTTATGTGTACTCCGTGAGATGATCTAACTGAAGTAGGCCTCTATGACCCCCTTGGTTCTTCACCAAATGAAGAAATCTTTGGCTTAATTAGAATCTCTTCTCTTCCTCTACCTTTTTCTCTTCTCGAGCAACCTCAAAATATCTCTTGAAGGCTAAGGAAACTTAAACCCTAGCTCAACTCTCTTCTTTTCTCTCAAACCACCAAACTCTCTTTGTCTTTCTTACTCATTTTCGTTATTCTCTTCTGCTTGTCCTTCCATCCACGTTTTTCTTCTTCATTTATAAGCAAGACAACACTCCTTCTTCCAATTATGCGTTTAATGAGTCCAAAAAGTCCATTTTATCCTTCCTTAAAGGCTTATGTTCTTTTAAACTTAAGTGTCTTGCCAAAAATACCCTTGAACATTCTGACATAACACTTTCTTCTAGAAAATGTTCTTCGTTATCTTAAGTTTATAATGACACCAAAATCATTAAATTTGGTTAAGTAATCTGAAAGTTAGGGCTCAAACATTTTAGACTATTATTAGACTGAACCACTACACTACACCCAACTTCCATCCAGAACTTGTAAGTCTTAGAGATTGACTTACAATTCACTTCCTTCAGATAATTTGTAACTCTATGTCTCTAGTTTTGTAAAAGTTAGAAATTATCTCATTTGGAGCTCTATCGATCAAAAAATCATCAAAATACTGAAATATGTTCAGTGAAATAACACCAGTTTATATTATTTAAGAGCACACACACTGTACCCGTCCCACTTTTTTCACTCAATCTTTCTCATTTCATTTTATATGGCTATGATTTTTGTTGGATATGTAGAGCAATGTCTTACAAGTCTAATGGTTTAAGAATCAAGTCATTTGGGTTTCTATAGAAGAAGTTATGCCCAATAGATTACAGTCAGTTTTTATCCTCAATCATATTGAACCTATCGTGGGACAATTGGCATAACCTTCTCTAGAGATATCTGATTTAGGTGTTCTTTGGATTGTTCGAAAGAGGACTTCACGATATACAAATTTAATGATGACCTCAAAGACAAATTCTATCTTTTGAAGGATCAAAAATGGAACAGAAGATAGAAGATGAACAGTAACCCAGACGAAGTGTATGAACAGTAACACAGAAGATGTTTATGAACAGTATCACAGAAGATGTTTTCCAATTGGAATAATTTTATAAAAATATTGGTGTTATTTATATGGTTTGAAAGAGGAATTCAAGATCTACAACTTTCATGAAGACCTAAATGACCAATTCTATCTTCTGAGGGGCCAAAAAGACAAAAGATAGGCCAAAAAGATAGAAGATAACAAAAAGACAGAAGGAAGGGGAAATTGCTATAACTTTCCTTACAAATATCTGATCAAGGTTTTTTTTATAGGGTTAGAAAGAGAACTTCAAGATCTACAACTTCCATGAAGATATCAAAGACCAATTCTATCTTCTGAGGGGTCAAAACTAGAACAGAAGATAGGCCAAAAAAACAGAAGATATCAAAACACAGAAGATGATGACGTCTTCACAGAAGACGCAAAAAAGTTAGAAGGAGAAAAACATAGAAGAAGATGATGTCATCACAGAAGAAGCAAAAAGGAAGAAGAAGCAAAACACAGAAGATGATGACATCATCACAGAAGAAGCAAAAAGGCAAAAGAAGCAAAACATAGAAGATGATGACGTCATCATAGAAGAAGCGAAAACATAGAAGATGCAACTTCACTCTTGAATATCATCCCTTATAAGGGCCATAAATTTCAGCTAAGATGTCCAAAATTTTCATGCTATATACCGTTGGAAAGATAACAGAAAGATATATAACTATTAAAGGCAACCTTGCCAAATTCCATCTAGATCAATCCCCAAAATTTCCCCTAAAGTTAGAACACGAATTTTACATTCATCCACCAATGTATTGCACCCAGTCTTCATAAGAAATGTATCCATATGTTTCTAGTTTAATCTAAATCAATAATCATCTCATTTGGATAACTAGAGAAAAACTGGTGGCTAAAAAATTGAATCTTACTCAGTGAACATTTTTCAGATCAACTACCAATTTGTTTCAAAATCTTTCCTTAACAGAACTCATACCAAGATCACCTTTACTACTTCATTTACTCCACATTCTCAACTTCATTTCAAATCAATATCATCCATAAAGAAATTATAATCCATGACAAATCATGAACACCAATGACAAAACATACACATAAATACATATTCTTTATCAATTTATTACACAAATATTGCTTTCATTTTACTACTAACTTTCACCTTAATTCTTTCTATTTCAAAATCTCTTATCCACCAAAAACACCATAGAAAATCATAAATCTATCCACATCTCTCATTCCCTACTTTACTCATGTCTATAAATTATTGGTTCAAGAACTTTCATTTATTTGTTCTTTACTCGTGACTAATCACCAAAATTTCTTATTCAATAGTTCTACTCTTCTACGAAAAGTTTGGGGTCCAACATAATCTCTTTGAGAAAATCTCTAAGAGATTGGACCACATTGTCTTGATATCGTGGCCAATATAATGAAGTATAATAAAAATGGGCATGATGTTCAGTGTAAAGCGCACCAGTATATGTTTCACGATATGGACGATGAAGGATGGAGAAACAGTGAGTATATTATCATCTAACAGAAGCTTTCCATAGATGATGCTGTGAAATAACCATAGAACATTGTTGCTTCCATTGATCTAGTGGTTGAAACCACTCAAGAAATGTCCATAACAAAGACCTTTCATTGTTTATGTCACAGAGATGTTGGTAGAGCTGAAGAGGGGATAAGGTGATGGCACAAGCATACAGGGCAAAAAGTGCCAAAAGATACCATAATGTGTTTTCAGAAAGGGGGTTATGAAGAAAAGTCACATTAAGGTAAGGTTCCTTGAGGTTGAACATTGTGGGACTACTAAGAGAGTTAGTTTCACTGAGAAAATGATGCTGGTAATAAAACAAACTCATATGAGCAAGTGAGGCAGCTTTAGAAACATTAGTAGGTGTACTAGTGATTGAGCCCAAGTTGACATTATTAATTGGCTGCATTTTCATAATTGCTAAGTACTTTTTGACTCCTAATTACTGATTTTTGTGCTCAAATTGATTCCCTATGTCGAGTTCATATGAATTGCAATTTGTTAGTAAAATTGTTGCAAATTGATATTAATTGCATTATAATTTTTTCCAAGAATAATTGATGCTGCAAATTGTGATTTAATTGTAGAGATACAAAGGAGTCAACCCTGCCAAGAAGTCAACAGGTCGTGAGCCTCCCAGCACATCTCGACGTGTTCGACAGAACAAACCATGCACGTCGTGACGTATGCCACATTCCACGTCGCGACGCGTCAACAGTAATCGCACGTCACGATGTTAACTATTCAGTACGCCGCGGCGAGCAAGCAGAGCAGCACGTCGCGACGCATATTAATTCACACGTCGCGACGTACAGACGGGCACCCGGAATCCAAATTGAAATTTCTTTCACTATTCCGACCCGGCCCGTCTTGGTTCTTTAAATACTTACCGAATTAGGTCACGAGGAGGGGGGACAACATATACAAGAGACACAAACACATACAAGGAGTCGGCGACACATTACAGAAACGCAGAATACATTCGGGGGCCTAGCCAGAGACGGAAAGAGATCATCGCACCGCCACCATCATTCTTTCATTTTCGATCCTCATCCGCTATCGTTGGACACTTCACTGTCATTTCCACCGTCAGTCTCTGCAGCCATGGGTAGCGTCGGAACTTCAGCAGTGATGGAGATCACCGGGGTTATGCTTGGCTAGGCGTTCCGATCCTCTTGGAGATGTAGCAATGGATTGAGTTCACGGGCTTCAAAGGGGAGTAGTCAATTATTGTCTGAACTTTAATTATATTATTGTAAGACTCGGGTTAG
>JAOSBM010000001.1:13312276-13334335 GCA_027568955.1 Erythroxylum tenue
CCGAGTAAAGCTCCGCAGATTATTACCCTAACCAATTAGACTATTCCCAAGTAAAGCTCCGCAGAATATAATCTATGACAGCGGTAGGCTCTAATGGATCCTCGTCTTAGCCAACAGAATCGAAAAAGTGCAATTTATTTAGACTAAATTATTTAATCTCATTAATTTCTTAATTGAAATTAATTCGTCACTTTGATAGACAGCAATAACGGAATAACTAATCTATTCGACAATTTATCATCAAGTCAATCAATTAACAGGCCTCATTAATCAACAAACACAACAATAATAAATCGATCAAGCACGGAGATTAAATAAACATAAGAAATAAACGAAAACAATTAAACCACAAGAGTCTCACGAACTACATGCATCAAACGTAAAGTACCTTGTCTAGATTAAAAACTTAATCACACACAATACTAGTCTCTATCTATTATAGCTGAAATTGACAAATTAAATGTTGGAGTTTAACCTTCTATTACCGAACCAGCCTTCAATCCCTCCTTAAATGCTACTGTCGTCGACCTTCCCCTTAAGCTCTCTGCCGTCGTCCAATCTCGAAGGTTGCCGCAATCTTTGACTTTGTTTTCTCCTTTATGCTTTCTGCCCACTCACTCCTCTCATGTCTCTTTTTTTTATGTTAAAATATATGTATCTTTTCAAGCTTTCCAACTCTACCGCCGTCTCTCCGCTGTTGTCAACTCCTTAGTCACTACCTCCAAAGTTTGCCGCTGCTCTTTGTATGTTAATATGTCTCTCAAAGCTCTCCCTTTCTAAAAGTTGCCGTCCCCCCCTTTTATTCTGTGACGGTGCCCTCTTTCTTAACAAAGCCAATTCCTCTTTAAAAAACCTGATGCTCGTCTCCACATGTTGCTACTTTATGCGTTGATTTTTTTCCTTTAAAATGCCACCTCAATTTTCTTGATTATGTGTCAGCATTGTGGACTTATTTCTTGTCTCTTGGCTGCCCTCTCACGTGATTAACGTCCTCACCATTAATTTGTTGCCCTCAATTTCCGTAGCTGCTTCCAAGTGTTGCTCATTTTTCTTGATTTTATCTTCACTGCCCATTTAAAGTTGTTTGCCAATTTAATCTCTATTTAATTCAAATGGTCATGGGATACATGGTTCTCTTCATTTCCATGCTGATTTGCGTCTCTTCACGCTGGGTCCCACGCTGATCTCTTATGCAAATTTGCTTCCATTCTCTGCCCATTAATTCTCCTGTGCGTGATGGTCAACGTCGTCCTCCTGATTTTAATAGACAATCTCTCTGTCTTACGTGCTTTGGCTCTCCTCTGATTTTAATTTAATTGCCAACTGTCCGTAGCGTGTAATCACGCCCCATTTCTCTTGTTGGCGATTGCGTGACTTTCCTTTCCATTTGATTTAATTTGCTTCTGTTTTCCTTTTTATGATGTATGCTTCTTTATTTTCCATTTTCCTTGTCTTTAATTATTTTTTTCTTCTTCTTTATCCATGAAAGCAAGCAGATATTAATCTTCAGAAAATGATCCAAATTTTGTGCTTTCGACTCACTTTAATTTCTTTGCTTCCGAATTGTACCTAAAATAAAATATAAATTAAAGTGAGTATCTTAAGCATTTTTATGTCAATAATCGCTAAGTATAGATGATTAAATATACGAACAATTAAGCACATATAGATCAATGTAATAGACATATTTTCATAACTTTAATAGACCAAGAACAAATTTATAAACAATTACAAAATATTTTTGAAGAAAAAAGACATAAATTGGATATATACATCTTTTTACAATTCAATTTTGTTAAAATCTACCTTTCAAGAAGGAATAGATTCTCCTATAAGAATGACTATAATTGATGAAAGAATGACTGATTTAAAAGACCAAGTAATCAGAATCATGAATGGAAATTTAGCTTATGGAAAAATTAAATTTAATACCCGCCTTAAATTAAGAATTCCTTTATAATCACATAATTTAGATGAAACAATTACTACAGCTTATAAATTTTATCGCGAAAATTTAATGACAACAGGACAATATCCTTTTCAATTACTTATCAAATTAGTTTTAACTAATTCTCATCATAGTATTGAATTTAAACATATCGAATTTATATCAAACAATTATTTAATGATGTAACTAAAGTAGGAACAAATCTAAGAACTAGTTTAAGAGAATTACCAAATATCAATTATCCTATAAAATTACAAAATAAACCTTATGATATACCTTGTTTATCTTTAAGTAAAAATATTTTACTTAAACAAGAATCCAACCTTTTAAGATCATATTCAAAAGGATTAGAAAAAACCTTAACATATTTATTGAACCTAGAATATCTAATTAGAAAATAGACAAAAATTCAGAACAATAGGTGATGAATTAATTGATATTAAGAAACAACTTCAAAAATTAACAATTCATCGTCAGAATACATTATGAGTGTCACTAAGCAATTATCTGAATTATTAGACAAACAACTTAATATTGAAAATCAATTAAAAGAAATAATACAATTATTAAATCAAAGTTATCAATCACAACAATTTAATGAAATCAATGAAGTTTATAAAATATTAGAATCTTTAATTAAATGCTATGAAAAATTATTTAAAATAGTATATCCAACAAACGAAAGACTAGAAAAAATAGAAAAATTAATAACAAAAATATTGGACCAAAAATTGGTATCAAAGCCATCTAGCTCATCAAATATAATTAGAAAAAACTTTTGAAGGCTTAACAAATATTAGTACTTTATGGAATTTTATTACCTATAAAACTACTAGTGTAGTATTAAATTTTTTTATTAGATAATGAAATACGAATAAAAAATACCGCTAAATTTCTTAATGCTATTGAAACAATAAAAGCTTTTCATGTAGTTACCAACGAAATTTATAAAGAATACATTGGAAAAGATATAACTTCATATAAACAAGAAATTGAAAATGAAGAAAGAAAAAAATGCCATACGAATATATGATATTTGTTATTTGGAAGAATACATTTGTGAATTTAAAAAATATTATTATAAATTAACTCTTACAAAATAAGAAATGTATATACAAATATTTATTCAAAAATTACCTTATCCAATAAATAAAAAAGTAGTAGAATTAGACTTAATAAAACAATTAATAATGACATAAAATTGGATATATACATTTGTCTACAATTCAAATGTTGTTAAAATCTACCTTTCAAGAAGGAATAGATTCTCCTATAAAAATGGCTATAATTGATGAAAGAATGACTGATGTAAAAGACCAAGTAATCGGAATCTTAAATAGAAATTTAGCTTATGGAAAAATACTAAATTGAGATACATAAAACTATAATCAAGAAAGATTAGTGTTAAAACAAACCTATAAACAATTTCAAGAACATTACAAAATATATTATTCATGAATAATTGTCCTATTTGTCAATTTATGTCACAATTATTTTTAATGCATAACTGTACATTCTGTAACCAATTATTAACAGAAATTATTCATTTAGAAACTTTAGTCACCGAACGTAGATCAGAAAAAAAAGGTATTATAAAAGATGAGATAACTATCTACAATTTTTTATTAATAATAATGGTTTAATTCCTATCAAAGAAAGATCAGACATTGAAATCAATCTTTATAATTTACATATTCAAAATTCAATCTATAAATATAACCAACTTACAGAACATCAAAGAATCTCTCATCAATCTAACTAAATTCAAAATTACTGAAATAATTCAAGAATCTCACACTAACAATACCAATAATATAATTTTAGATGTTTTGAGGGTTTTTCGGACCTTTTTGATCCCGAAAAATATTTTAGAAGGATTAGAAGAATTTACCTTAGCCTATATTGATGACATTATTATATTTTCAAATAAAGATAAGGAAGATCATTTTAAAAAGGCAAAAGAGGTTCTCACTAGATGTCAACTCAAAGGACTAATTTTAAGCAAAAAGATTAGAAAAAGAGTATTATGAAAGATGATATAACTATCTACGACATGTTGAGGGAATTCTGAAGAATCTATTATCATTGGGACAATTGGACGATCTCGGCTGTAAGATGGAGGGTGAAAGGAGAATCATGAAGATAGTTCGTGGAGTGCTAGTGATAATGAAGACAGAGAAGATAGCTGCCAACTTGTACATGGTAAAGGGAGAGACTTTAGTGGATGGAGAAGCTTCAGTTGCCTCAAGTAATAATAAGAGGTCTTTGATGATATGGCACAGGAAACTTTGTCATATGTCAGAGCAAGGAATGAAAATTCTCGTAGACCGGAAGCTACTTCCAAGGCTCACAAAGGTCTCACTACCATTTTGTGAGCAGTGCGTGACAAGCAAGCAGCATCGGTTGAAGTTCAACACATCGGGCTCTAGAAGCACAAATGTTCTAGAACTGGTTCACTCTGATGTATGCCAAGCACTGGTTGTGTCCCTGGGAGGAGCGAAGTACTTTGTATCATTCATTGATGATTATTCCAGAAGATGTTGGGTGTATCCAATCAAAAGCAAGGGAGATGTGTTTCAGACCTTTAAGGAATACAAAACGTGAGTCCAGTTGGATACAGGAAAGAAGATAAGGTGCCTCAGGACAGACAATAGAGGAGAATACACTGGTGCAGAGTTTGATAGTTACTGTAAGAAAAATGGTATCAAACGACAGTTCACAACGACATATACTCCACAACAGAACAGTGTGGCAAAGCGGATGAACAGAACGTTATTGGAGAGAACCAGGGCAATGTTGGCAACAGTTGGTCTAGAGAAGTCCTTTTGGGCTGAAGCTATCAACACCGCTTGTTATGTGATCAACCAGGGTCTGTTAACGACAATTGATTTGAGGACACCGATGGAGTTGTGGATAGGTAAACCAGTAGATTATTCTAGCCTTCATGTTTTTGGAAGTCCTACATATGTGATTACCATGCCAATAATGTTTCGAAGTTGGATCCGAAGTCTAAGAAATGTATTTTCTTGGGCTATGTTGATGGTGTAAAGGGGTATCGCCTGTTGGATCCCACTACCTGCAAGGCTGTTATCAGCAAGGATGTCATCTTCATAGAAGATAAGCACTATATTGAAGATGCAGATATATCAGGGTTAGATATTACGGTAATACAGTTGAATGAACATACTTTTGAAGTAGTACTAGATCAGAATCTTGTGGAGAACGATGCTGAAGTTGATGAAATCAGGCGATCTGATGCTGAAGTCGATGAAATCAAACGATCAACTCGTACAAGGGAAGCTCCTAGTTGGCATTCTGATTATATTATGGATAACAATGTAGCATACTATCTACTCACTAAAGATGGAGAACCATCAACCTTCCAGGAGGCAGTAGGCGGTTCAGATGCGTATCAGTGGATAACAGCAATGCAGGAGAAGATCACAGCTCTGCATAAGAATCAGACTTGGGATCTTGCAGAGCTACCTTCAGGGAGGAAACCCTTTGGTAACAAATTGGTGTTCAAGATCAAAAGAAACAGTGATGACCAATTGGAGAGGTATCGGGCAAGATTGGTGATCAAAGGATATGCTCAAAAAGAAGGTATTGATTTCAATGAAATATTCTCACCTGTGGTTCGATTAACTACCATTTGTATAGTTCTGGCATTATCAGCAGTGCATGATTTACATCTAGAACAGCTAGATGTAAAGACAACTTTTCTTCACGGTGATCTTGAAGAAGAGATTTATATGCTCCAACTAGAAGGCTTTGAAGAAAAAGGAAAAGAGAAATTGGTTTGCAGGTTAAACAAATCTCTATACGAACTCAAGCAGGCGCTAAGGTATTGGTATAAGAGATTTGATTCTTTCATCATGAGTCTATGATACAATAGATTATACGCAGACTCTTGTGCGTATTATAAGAGGTTTGGAGGTGATGATTTTGTCATATTGCTATTGTATATTGACGATATGTTAGTTGCAGGTCCCAACAAAGATCATATTCAGGAATTAAAGACTTAGTTGGCTAGGGAGTTTGAGATGAAAGACTTGGGGCCAGCAAACAAGATTCTTGGGATGCAGATTCACCGGGATAAGAACAATAGGAAGATCTGGCTTTCTCAGACAAATACCTAAAGAAGGTCTTGCGACACTTTAACATACAGGACTGTAAGCCAGTATCTACCCCACTCCCTTTTAATTCCAAGTTATCCTCTGAGATGAGTCCTAGCAGTGAAACAGAGAGGATAGAGATGTCTCGAGTATCGTATGCATCAGCAGTGCATAGCTTGATGTTTTTCATGATCAGCACCAAACCAGACATTGCACATGTAGTGGAAATTGTGAGTCGGTACATGGCAAATCCTAGTAAAGAGCATTGGATAGCAATGAAAAAAAAATTCTTCGTTATATCAAAGGAACGTTGAATGCTACATTATGTTATACAGGTATTTGTAATTATGTTGACTCAAAATATGGAGGTGATCTTGACAGAAGCAAGTCCAACACCAGATATGTGTTCTTACTTGCTAGCGGAGCTGTAAGCTGGGTATTAAGCTACAGTCAGTTGTGGGTACATCAACAATATAAGCAGAATATGTTGCAACTAAATAAGCTAGTAAGGAAGCAGTTTGGTTAAAGTTGGTCATGGAGGAGTTCGAGCCCTTACAGGAGATAATTTCTCTATTTTGTGACAGCCAAAGTGCTTTGCATCTTGCAAAGAATCCAGCCTTTTATGCCAAGAGCAAACATATTTGAGTGCAATACCACTTCGTTCGTGAGAAAGTAGAGGAAGGGACAATTACTGTAAAAAAAATCAACACGAAGCAGAACGTGGCAAATTTTCTGACTAAGGTTGTCAACACAGATAAGTTCATATGGTGTCGTTCCTTCTGTAGCCTGATAGAGACATAAGCAGTATGGAGCCGAGAGAGAAAGAATAGTGAAGATTAATTGGCATCCAATTCAATCTTCAAATGGGAGAATGATAAGACACTCAATCCACATCTATGGGATGAGAGTATGAGAGGAGGAAAGAAGCCTATAAAAGAAGGCTCTCTCCTCCTCCTTTAATGCACCAAAATAAAATTCCACTTTTATGTATAAATTAGAGGATTAATTTTGTAATCCCTAATTTTCTTTTACAGTGAAATTCTTCTCTCTGTGTGGTTTTTACCCTATTGGGATTTTCCACCTAAATTTCTTGTATTCTTTAATCTCTTTCTTACTTCCTTCATATTTTCCTTTTCGTGCTTTCTTTTTCAACATTTATTACTGTTAATTCTTGTTTTCTTAAGAACTCGCTTTCTTGGTACTCTCGTTCCGGTGGAGTGGTTTTTAGACTTGTTGGTTTATGGATGTATTCATCTTGTACTTCATCTGGTATTGGTTTTAATACATTCTTCACTTAAAAAGAAAAAAAGAAAATGATAATGAAGCTGGCTACCTCCGTTTATATTACCAAAAGAATCTTATCCGTCGAACTTATGAATATTCAATACGTTGGAATTGCAAGGATTAAGGGTGATTTTTGCCTGGTCGTCATGAATGATTGTCTTCTTTCTTCTTGTCTCAACCCATACATTTTGGACTTTTCGTGCAGACCTTTCTGGATTTTGTATAGGCAATATAAATGATAGTCCAAACCTGGACTATAAGTTTAGTGCAGATCCTATGACTTTTCTGTTCCTTTTTTGCAGATTTGCTACTTAAGTGGCAACTTAATTGTTGTACTACTCTTGGTAAAAAGAGAAAGGAAAAGCTTTATAATAGAGTTATATTACAAATGAAGTTGGAATTCTAGTTCTGAGTCTACAATCCTTAATGACCCTTGGATACCCTCAAAAGCAATTAGGCATGTCTTAAAGTTGTTATCACGATATATTAGAATTCGGCTAACATTATAGGACCTAAATATTATAATAAATGATATTTTAAAATTTTGGAATTTTACTATGTTATTTATAATTATAAATTATATTAAACAAAATTTTGTATTTGTTATAAGTAAAGCTTATTGTTTATTCATGTTAAAAATAATTTGTTTTAAGTATAGTTTACTGTTTATTCTATGCTAATATTCCATATATATATAATATTTTTTATTATAATTATATATATATATGGATTATAATTAATTAAAATATTTTTGAATTTAATTATTAACAATAGAATTGTTACAAAGGTATTCGCTGACGACAGCAGGACAAGTACGGACCAACCGAAAAGGCACTCGGGTCTGGTTGGGCATGTTTTACATCGCCGTAGAAAGTTGTTAAAGCTTATGATACTGCAACTTTTAGATTTTGAGGAAGCAAAGCAATTATGAAATTTCCTCTCGAAATTGGGATTTTAATGTTTCAGTTTTTATTGACTCTGTTGTTTCAGAGACTGATCGCTCTAAGATAAGGAAGATTGAAGACACACAAAGTTTGGAGAGTAACAAGGTGGTAGAGACAGAGAGTTCTTTGTCCTAAACCCGTGTGAAGGTAGTGAAGAGGGGCAGTTCTTAATTGGAAAGTGACGTTAAGGCAGCAACGGAGCTGATGATGCTGTCAAGCTGGAAAGGGTTTTGGGATTACGAGGATAAGACGATACTAAGCATACCCCATTTATCTTCGTTATCTCCGCAAACCCATGACAAAAAAAACAATGGGATTTACTAGAAGACTGAAGATTCCGTAGCATATTAAAATTGAGCTTTTAATCTATAGACCTTATATACATTATTTGTTTTGGATTGTTAAAAAAATAATGTGTAATTAACTTGTTGCTTTGGAAACAACCTAAGAAGCATAAATACGGACACGGACACGGACACGGGACACGATACGGACACGAATATAAGGACACACTAATTTTTAAAATTTGGTGGACACGGACACGGCATATATATATATATATATGTTATAAAATTAAAAATTAAAAAAAATCAGAATTCATAATATGATATATATTGATTGATGTATTTCAAGACTTCCAACATCTTGATATAGTTCATACATATTTGATACTTTATAAACTCCTCTCAAAAAACATAGAGCATATATTCCATTAAGCAATGTCCGAGCGATTTTCAGGTGTGTCCGAACTGTGTCCACCGTGTGTCAATAGATGTCCGACACGGACACGTATCCGACACGCGGACACAGCTCTATTTTGCCGTGTGCTACATAGGAAACAACAAGAAACCTATCGAGAAACAAAGTTGCCGCATTCCTTTCTTCCAGAATTTCACATGCGTGACTCACAGGCAACTTACAAGAATAAGTTAATCTTAGATACAAGCGTTTCTGGCATTCTTACGTACGCAATTTTTGCGAGTCCGCACAGCAAATAAAGGCTTTGGCCCCATCTGTTAAGACTCTAACAATCTTTAAGCACAAGAAACAAGCTGGCTAATCAAGCATACAAAACAGTCCGCATACTTCTCCTCAGAGATCAAAATGTTTATCAGTTTACAGAACAACACTTCATCATGCATGTTTGGCAATTGCTTATTTTATTAACTTTCCAATTAATTACAGACAAAATTTAAAAATTCACAAAAGGGTATATCTCATATCTAAGGTTGCAACTCCCCGAATAAAACTTTCCACCAGGGTTCTTCAAGCAGTTAAATGCATGGATATAAACCATCTTTTTCAGACACTTCTTACAACCTGATCTAGATAGATCCCTGGTGCACTGAACCAACGCATAAATCTTCGATGACGATCCCAGATTGACTTCTCCCGAAGCAAATAGGCTAGGACTCGCTGAAGCTTCCTTGATTAGCCTGCGGAAAAGCTGGCGTCTTCTCCGCCTTAATTTTGCCGGATGTTGTACTTCCCGAAAGTTACACTGCTGGAAGTGTGTTTTGTAGTCAACATGGCCAAAAAAATTGTTGTTGGAGTACTTTAACACACAATTGTCATACCAAATGATTGCTGCTCTGTCTAAACCGCAGCTCTTTTGGATTTCAACGGCGGCCGCCTGAATACAACCTTGGCAATCCTGGTTTTTGACGTTAGCTGTACAAAGAGCAATTCCGTAGGAGGTTTGCCCAGGTGAGTTTTGTCCTTGTGTGCTTTTACTAAAACCTGTAAAAGGTGTAGAAGAAGATAATACGGAAAGAAGCCGGTTCAGGTTAGATTGGTAAGGATCATTGTCTTCGAACTTATTATTTGAACAAATGTGGAATAGAGGGCCTCCATTAGCAGCTGGGATGAGAACTACAAATGAAAGTAGATAGAAGGCATTGCCCAAATTTGAGACGGCCATTTTTGTGCTTACGCTTTGAAGCTTAAGGTCGTGTACAAATATATACAGCGTCTGTCCAACTTGTAGACGAATTTTTTATATGCAGGTTGATGGTTTGCTTTCGATAAAGACCTAATAATGTCTGAGACTTGGTATATAGTTTCTTTTACGGGTGAATAAACAAATGGTGTTAAGTTATGAATCGGTTTATTAGGTTAGAATCACTTAAAAGACAAGAAGGTAGATGAGAAATTGAGAACATATATCTGGTCAAGGGTGTGATCGATATTTCTATTCTACTGAATACCTCTAACTCAAACGGAATCTAATTTACGTACCGGGGAAATATCTGAATTAAATTGAATATCAAAGAGCCTTGATTAAAAAGAAACAACATATCTGTCTTTTTGTTGACATCCCTTAATTTGTTGTTATCTACAACCTTGCCTTCTTGTGTGAAGCAATTCATGAAGAGTTGCTGATTAACTTGCTACTTTGATCTAATGACATTCAACAGCATTTAAGTTCAAACAAATTTAAGTCACGCTCCCTACTTCTGCAAAAATGAAATTTCTATTATGATCAAAACACTTAAACTGTTTTCATAATTAGTACATCAACTGTTGTTTTAACAGTCACAATCAACACTATCTCTTTAATAAAATTAGAAGTTTAGAACATTAAAATGAAACATTTATGTGAGTTCGAAAAGAATTCAATAAAACTATATTTTCACGTTACAATTGCCACTGTACCTTTTTTGTATACATTTAACATAAAACTGGTCTTTTATTTTGTCTAGTGACTCATTTATAATTAATAAAGTTCTTGAAAGTGAAGAAATAGGAAAACATTTTTTTAGATATCGAACATATTCAATTCATTGCGCTCACTCCTCTTCAGAGATTATAACAATTTCGGGTTTTCATGTATGCACTTTGACCACCAACTTTCTGAATAATCGAACTTCCAACTATATTTCTAAACCTAAGAATCAAGCATTCACAAAAGGGTATATCTCAAATTTCATGCTGCAGCTTCCCCGAAACAAACTTTCCACCAGCTAAATTCAAGCAATAAAATTCGTGTTCATAAGCCATCTTTCTAAGACGCTTCATGCAACTCGAGCTCTAGATCCCTAGTACACCGGACCAACGCGTTAAGCTTTTCTAAATCCCCAGCCCAATGTCTCCAGCTGCATAGAGGTCTGAACTCCGGAGAATTTCCCTTACCAGCCGGCGAAACAACCTGTGTCTCCGGCGTCTTAATTTTGCGGATGCTTTAAAATTTCGCCATTGCACTGATAGAACTGATCTTTGTAATCAATATGGCCAAACAACCTGTCACTTGAGTACTTCAACGTGCATTTTTCATACCAAATTATTGCTGCTTTGTCAGAAGGACAACGACTGCGCATTTCAGTGCTTGCTTCCTCAAGACAAGTTTCACAATCATGGTTCCTGATGTTGCCTGCACAAAGAGCAAGACCGTCAACTTGGACTGAGTTTTCGCCCAGCGAGTTTCTAGTAAAGCCTATGGACGGTGTAAAAGAGACTAATATTGAAAGAAGATCGTTCAGGTTAGATTCGGAAGGATCATTGGCGTTGAACTTAGTGCTTGAACAGATATGGCCAATTGGGTTTCCAAGAACAACTGGGATAAGAAGTGCAACTGACAATGGGAATTAGCAGATTTTGAGGAAACCACCTTGCCAACTGGTGGAGGTGTTGAAGCTAGATGTTGTATTACTTTTCTACTGATAGATAAGAAGTTAAAATTCCAACAAATACAATCAATCGAATTCTAAAGATGCCGGCAGGATTCCCATTTTTTGCGGTTTATATAAAATACGCCATGTAACCGCACGTGAATTAGATATATACAGCCTAAAACTTAAAAGAATTGAGTTTGAAGAATGAAAATTTTATAGATTAGATTTGATTGATTTATTAAAAAACTTAGTATGAATTTATAGTTATAAATATCTTAAATTTAAGCTAATTTACAATTGCCATCTAATAACTTTTACTTATACAATTATTAGAAAAGAAATAAAAGATACAAAATTATCTAAGTATTTATATTTTTAAATTACTTATTTTGCTTTAATTATCAATTAAAATAAAGGATAAAAAACAAGAATACTCCCTTTATTTAAGGAAAATTTGAAAAACCTATCATTTGGAATTCTCAAATATAAATTCCATCTAATTTGAACTTGTCTAGAAAAACCCCTAAAGTTAACTTTTATTTAAAAAAACTACCCAAAAAAAAGTCCATCTAGTTTGAACTTGTCTGATGTTCAATTTTTATGTGTTTGGTTCTTTCAGGAAACACTAGGTTAGAAGCAATATGACTAGCAGTTTGATTATCACAAAATAACTTTATCTGTGATACTTCTGCCAACTTTAACTCTTGAACTAATTGCTTCAACCAAATAAGCTCATAAGTCGCTAAAGCCATTGCACGATATTCTACTTATGCACTCAATCTGGCAACAACATCTTGCTTCTTACTTTTCTTAGATACAATATTTCCTCCAACAAGAACACAAAAGCTTGAAGTAGAATGCCTATCGGATGGAAAACTTGCCCGATCAGCATCAGAGTATCCAATAATTAATTAATGACCCCAATTTTCATATAATAATCTTTTTCCTGATGCACCCTTAATGTACCTCAAATAATTACATACTAACAACTATTACATGGAGCTTGTATAAATTGACTAACAATACTAACAGAGAAAGAAATATCAAGCGTTGTGATGGTGAGATAGTTTTCCTACCAATCTCTGGTATCATCCAAGATCAATAAGTGGCTCCCCCTAACCAGCTAAAAGCTTTGAATTAGGATCTATTGAAGAGTCCATTAGTCTACAATCTAACATTCACATTTCTTCTAGAATATCCAATGCATACTTTTTTCTAAAAGAGTATAATACCAGATTTCGACTGAGCAACTTCTATACCAAGGAAGTATCAGAGTAAACCCAAATCTTTTGTATAAAAATGATGGAACAAATGTTTCTTTTATCTAAAAATGATGCAACAAATGTTTCTTCAATTGTTCAATCTTACCTTGATCACTTCCAATAATAACAATATCATCCACATAAACAATCAAATAGATATACTGTTCTGATGATGTATATTTAGAAAAGACAGAGTGATCAGACTCACATTGAATCATACCAAACTCTTAAATAACATTATTAGACCGTCCAAACCAAGCACGAGGGTATTTTTTCAAATTATAAGGAAGTTGTAGAAGATTAAAGAACTCAAATTACTTAAGTTGTTATTTTATCAACTAAAAGATAAGTTGGATAAGGTATAAAAATGCATTATTAAGATCATATTAATTCCTTAATACAAATGGAGGAAAATAAGGCTTTATTTGATTATGCGCAAGCTGTTGAGGTTAATTTTTTCCTTTTCAAGAAGAGAATAAGGCTTCAATGGCTTAATCATGGAGACAAGAATACTTCCTTTTTCTATAAATCTATGCTTTCAAGAAGGAATCACAACATATTTGTTGGACTCCATTTTCGGAGCCCAACATTCGGAGACAAAACGGAACCCGCCATCCCATAATGGCGGCGTGCCCATAATAGTTGAACATCGAACAATTAAAAATTTAAGAGTCACAAGCCAAAATCCAATCATATTTAAAAAAAATCTAAAAGAATTTATACAAGCCCATTTCAAAATGCAAAAATACAAAAATATGAAATACACATGATACAAATTGAATGCTTATGCTTACAATAATTCTAAATTACAAAAAATTTCCTGAACTAACTTCATTACAAAAGTTTCTAATTATCTTGGAGTTCCCAATACCTTGCAAAGATCGCTAATCTTCTCCTTCTGCACCTGAGGAGGGAAGCGTGGGGTGAGCTACACAGCTCAGTGGCTAATATGTTTATAGCCATTGGCAATGAGCCACACAATCAACCATACATATAGTTCATATATTCATATACATTTAAATCTCATTGGCTAGCAAATCGATCATTCACAATTCAAATTCACAACTCATAATTCAACATATCATCACATAGAACATGTCAATTGCAATTAATCATCAAAACATAACACTCAATCTTGCATCATAACCTGAAGAATCAAAATGTAAATGCACACATAAATGGCTCGAGAGTTACGTGGAACGAAATGGATAAACCGAAGTTTAAACCGTGAACAAAACGAGTCTGATTTCTCAGGATCTCGTGGCCTCAAGCGGGCAGCCGGAAGAAGGCTATACGTCAATGTGCACGTGACTAACGAAACGTTCCTCTCTTACCCAAACACATCAAATTTATGCTCAACTCATTTCCATACATTTTCATATTCTCATGCTTTTTATGCTTTCACTTCTTTTCATTCAATTCAAAATGTCATAACCTTTTTCAAGGTATAACATGGTTATAATGCATCACACAAAATCCATTCGTCTTTCATGGCATGAAATTAAAATGAATCATCATACATTTTTCAATAATCACATTCATTAAATTTAAGCAATTTAGCACACATTCACGCATAAGACAAAATTGCTCATTTTAGTCATTTACAAATTTACATTCTCATGTTTCTTTCATTTCATCAAATTCTCACATCTTCATACTTTTCATTCATTTCAAGAAAACATGTCATATTTCATCATGCAATTTCAAATATTCACCACAATTCAACATTTATACAATTTAAACAAGACCACACACATAGGGCATTTGCCCATCACACAATAACTATAAAAATATTACCCACCTTGTACTCTTGGAAAATCCAAATTTCAATTGCCTCCTTCCTCTTGCTCTTGGGTAGGTTGTTCTTGATTTTCCTAAAATAACCCAATTTTCCATTCAATTTCAATTCCATAAAAACCCCTAAAACTTCAAAAATCATAACCAATGAAATCAACATAAATTAATCTCAAAACTAACCTACCCATAGTCCATCTAGGCTAGAAAAACCAAAACCTAGCTTAGAAACCCAAAAATTAAATGGGCTCAACCATGTCACTATCAAGAATAGATATCTGCTCCCCTGCATAGATGATTTGTTTGATCAATTGCAAGGGGGAGAGTTGTTGGACCCCGAACTTTTATTGAAAGTTAGAACTATTAAAGGAGAAATTGTTAGTGATTAGTTATGAGTAAAGAGAAAGGAGAATTCTTGAATTTGAAATGATGAATGTAAGAAGAATTTCGAGGAACTATAACCTCAATGTTGATTATGCCATTTGAATTTGGAGATCATGCAATATATATAATGAAGTTTCACATCAGAGATTAACATACACTCTGTTGTAACAGTATAAAGTGGTTTTTGGTATGCATGAGACAATTAAAGTATTATGAGTTGATTTTGATACATGGTTTAGAAATGCTATAATGGTAATTGCTTTGAAGTCTTGGAGACGTTTGATGTGCTAAGTTATGCTTTGAAGTGAATTTCATCCAATGTGTTATATGTGATGATGTTACCATATGTGATGAATTTTAGGAAAAGGGAGAAGGACACGATTATAGCATAATCCCCACGATCGAGGACTGGCACAAAAGGAGAAGAGTTATCTAGAATTAAATGGGATTAACGTATCCTTAACATAAGCTACTAATTGATGAATTGACATAAATACGTCTCTAGATAAGATGTAATGATTTTGGTGATATATGTCAAGATATTAGAGTAAATGAAATTGTTTAGTATCTCATTGAGCCTTACATTAAAGGGTGTCCTGATTATGTAAGCTATGGCATAAATTGATCCTATTGAGATATTATGAATAGTGAAATTGATCTTCTTGAGGAACTAAGAATGATTGATAGGTAATCATGGAAAATAGTTGATTGATAATAATTTCATGAACAGTATCAATGGTTGTAGCAAGGAATCTTCTTTCCAAGAAGAATTTTCCTAAATTGGGTTAAGTTGGTCAGACGATTTAGTTTAAGAGTGATTAATGAAGAAACAAATTGGAAATGAATAGGTAACGATTTGAAAGTGAGTATGGGAGTCCTATCCATAACAGAGACTAAAGCAAGATAGGTAGAATATGTTATTGAAAAAGGTACATATTTTGTTTGAAGTAAAGTATCAAACTATAATAGTGGATTTTAAATTCGAGGTGACACTATTGCTAATGTGAGGAGAATACAGGTCCATATTATAATCGGTGTAAATATGTTCAGGAGATACAAATTGAATCTGAGGAATGTGATACCAACCCACAAAGTGAAGTATGCAAATAAATTGAAATGTATGGGGGAACTAATACGAATGAATAGGCATTGAATAAGTCGATGTGAATTAAAGAGAAACGAACCATTGACTTATGAGTTAGTTTTACTAACGAAGATATCGTCGATTCGTAATGTGTTATGTGCAAGTATGCTAAGAAGTATCGATATGCTCTGATATTGGTGTTATTGACCCAAGAAGTAAAAAGTGATGAGTAATCTAAGATATATGTATAATAAGGAATTAGTTAAGAAAGTGATTGATTAAATAAGTGATTAAAAGACCGAGTGAGTCTATTGACTATGGTCATTTCAGAGTTTGATGCATTTAAATTGGTATTTGAATGGTTATGAAGTTGTATTACACTTTAAGGGTTGAATTTGGGGGGATTATGAGTATACATGGTGTTAGGATGGATGTTGGAAGCATTGGAGAGGCTTTGGAAGAAGGTTTGGGTCACCAATGTCCGTTTAACGGACATTAGGTCCGTTTAACGGACCTTCTCGGGTGAAAAAGGACCCTTAGCCCAGTGTATGTTCGTTTAACGGACATAGATGTCCGTTTAACTGACCTTCTCGGGTGAAAAATGGTTGTTTGGCCAGTCTATGTCCGTTAAACGGACATCCTCGGGTTAGCTACAGTAAATCGCTATTTTGACCATCTTAAAGGCCGAATCTCACTTTGAGATCTTCATGAAAATTGTAGATCTCGATGTCCTCTTTCCAATGAATGAAAAACGAAAGCAATCCGACATTTTAGGAAACGTTATGGCAATCACGCCAAGACATGTTCAGTTGGAGTAAGGACATAAACACATTGGATTCTTTTGACCATAAATTCTTTTTCCGACCTCCAAATTAAGTGATTCTTGAAGCATTGGATTTCTAACACGTTTTTCTAGCTCTCCATAAAAATTGGTAGCTTTTGGTTTTGAATTTGAAAGGATTGATTCAAATCAAGTGAGGGTTCGTAGAAATAGTCCTACAATGACACCCGCTTACGCTTTTCGACTCCGAATCGGATAGTTGGGTTCCAGGAACGTGGTCCAACATCTTGGTTGGGCTTCGAGAACGGGACCCAACACATGAACTATATGGAGATAGTTGAATGATCAAGATAGGATTCATCACCCTAAAGTAATTAGGGAAAATGTTCCGTTGTTCTCAATTAATATTGATTGAGTAAATCCTTGGCCAAGGTGGAATGATATTTTGTAAAATGACTAATAAAGGTCACACATCAACTTAAAAAACCTTGGCTGCTCCTCTGTGGCTTGTTGTGCCTCCAGTGTCCCTATTTTTCCCCATGCTCAAGTGTCGCACCTGCTATTCATTTGCTTGATTTTATTTCTGTCTCCGTACGTATGCATTATTGCGCTGTCCCTTTGCGTCTGCGTTGTTGCACGTCCAGCCTCACATGATTTAATACTGTTGTGTGACTTCCCCTTGTGTTAATTTAATTTTTCTTTGCCCTAAAATTCCCTTGTGCGTTGCCTTTCATTGCTTGTCTCACAAGTGGACGCTACCAATTTAATTTGCTCCTCTGTTGCTAATTCATGGGACACCACGTTGCTCTTAATTCATTTCTTGTCTTGTGTTCCGTGTGCCCTCCTTAGACAATTAATTTGTCTCCTGCATGACTTTGTTGCGTGATTCTCCTCCACGCAGCGTTTTGCTATGCTTCTTATTCCATGTTGCGTCGTCCCTCATGCTAGGTGACTGAAGCTCCTTTCTTCATTTAATTTGCTGCTCATTTGTGTATTGGAACGCCAGCGTTTAACACCAACGCATTTTGCATGCATTTAACACTTGCCATATGCTCTTTTATACTTCTCTTCATGTCGTTTTAAGCCTCATTTCAAGTCGTTTTTGTTGCTCTTGGTTTCCAAGCTTGGCCACTTTAATTCTTCTTTGTTCCTTATTTTCTTATCTTATCCTTGACTTTTATTTCCTTTTAATTGCTCCATGAAGATAAGTAAAAATAAATCTTTAGAAAATGTCCTAAATGCAATGCTTTTGACTCACTTTAATTTCTTTGCTCCCAAATTGAACCTAAAATTAAATATGAATTAATGTGAGTATCTTAAGCATTTTTATGTCAATAAAGTGTAAATGATTAAAAATATCAACAATTAAGCACATATCAACATTATATCAAGCCCTCCATTGTTCGTAGGCATACACACCTCTTACTATTACATCTTGGTCCTTCTAAACTCCAAATTATTTACACTCCAGAGAAATTTACTACAAGTCATCTCGATCATCTTAATGATCTTCCTTGGAAAGGAGACATGGGCAGCCAAGAACAAATTGATGGAATTGATGATAGAGTTGATTAATTGAGCCCTCCCAACTATAGAAAGAATCTTGCCACTCTAAGATGAATGTATGTTGATGATTTTATCCATAAGAATAGTGAAATATTTGGTGGATAAATTGGAAGTGGAAATGGTAATACCTAAGTACAGATCATTCTAAATTTAGTAATTGAGCTAACTACATGTTCTTTTGCACTTGCAAACTTGGATAAGAAGAAACCACTTTTTGAACAATTAGTCTCCAGACCTGAGATCCTTTTAAAAATATTTAATTTCATACGTACAATAACAGAAACCTGATCAACTTTGGATAAACGAATTAGATCATCTGCAAAACAAAGATTAGTGATCCTCAACTTCTTGCATCTTGAGTGAGATCTTAAAAGTCTAGTTATCTCCACAATTCTATTAAGAGTCCTATTGAACACCTCCACTACTAGAGAAAAGAGATAAGTTGATATTGGATCACCTTAGCGAATCCCTTTGCAGCTCTTAAAATACTTACAAGGTTGACTATTGGCCATGACTTTAAAGGAAGAAGAAGAAATGCATTGTGAGATCCACTACACAAACATATCAGGAAATTCTAAAGTATGTAAGGTGTTTAAAATGAAATTCCAATCCACACTATCATAGAAATTTTTTCAATTCCACTTTCAATAAGCAATTCTTGTTACTCCTCTTTCTAGAATAAGTTTTAACCTATTCTTGAAGTAACAATATGTTATCCCACATGATCCTACCTAGAATGTATGCCCTTTGTGACATAATAATGTATTTGTGGAAAACCAATTTTAGTCATTGAACTAGGATCTTCACAATAATATTGTACACAGTGTTGCAATAAGAGATAGGTTGACAATTAGAGAAAGAAGATAACTCACTAGTCTTAGGAATGAGAGTTATGAAGGTGTTGTTAATCTTTAACAGAAGCCTCCCTTTGTTAAAGAATTCAATAAAAACATTGTTAGCTAGATGTTAGTGAGATTTAGGACTTGTGGAAGAAGTAAAGGTTAAAGTTATCAAGTCTAAGAGCTTTGTGGGGATTCAGAGATCTCAATGAAGTCTCAATGTCTTGTATGGTGATAGGTCTATAAAGACAATCAACTTCTTGTGGAGTAATGCACTCTCTCGTGATTTCTGTTAATAGTATGCAAGAGGAATTAACATGTGTCAACTTCTAATTGCCTTTTAACTGTTTCAAGACCTAATTTTTCCTGTTCTCTATCATCCCCCCCTGTTAAGTTGCAAAACCCTAAAATTTTCAATGAACACGAATCAAATATAGGACCTAAAATATGATAAATGAGAAAAGATCTACTGGAGTATTATACTACAAGGAGTAATTAGATTATACTATAGAGAATAATGAGATGGATTGTATTAAGATCTCAAATCTGTTTTCTTTTATTTTTAAAACTTTTAATATCAATCTAGTTTTGTGCTAGTATTTAAAGTATAGATCGGTACCCATAGAAAAAGTCGGTGTATTTTAATGATTTCAATATAATATTGCATATTTCTGTACTATTTTTTATCTGTACAGTATGAAGTTTAGAAGTTTATTTCCAATCTTGCCCATTTAATGTTAGTGTTGCACATAAGCCAATACTCCAAAACACACTATTCATATATTTACTTTTATAGTTAATACCTTTCTTTTTCAGTGTTATAGTTCTAATAAAATAAAAGGGGAAAGAGAAAATCGAATATATATAGTGGATTGGTTATGCCATTTTCTTTCTTGTTATTGATGAGGCTATTAAAAATATTAAAAATAGAAATTGTTTAATATTTAAAAAGAAAGCAATATGTATAGAAAATATTAAAAATAATTTTAAAAGATATAAAGAAAGTAATTTATTGATCATCACTTTGTTAATGATAAAGAATATTAAATATATTTGTTTTTCTTAGGAAGTGTTAAGATAATGTAAATAAAATATTAATTATATCATAGTAACTAATTTTTAACTTAATATTATCTTATATAAAATATCTCAAATCACCAATTATATCAATTTTATTTCTTTATCACATTTCCTATCATATATTTAATTAGACTTTAAATGAGAAATTAAAGAATTGCATTGATAAAGAAGTGAATAGAGATGAGTAAATATTATAAACAATTGACACAAACTTTTCACCTCAAGAAATAACAACCTTAAAACCAAACCAAGCAAATGCTAAATGTCAAGAGCTAAGTCTTAACTACTAGTTAACTACATTTCGGGTTTCACTTGAATGATCCAAAACCATACGAGGATCTAGTCTCAAACCTTGCTTATAAATTTAACAATCTAGATTGTTAAGGTTTGAACCTTTCAATAATTTTTCCAAAAGATTACATATATGGTTCGTGCAATCTTGATAAGGAGCAAATTAGCTTACTATAGAGCAATGTTTTAAAAACCAGACTGGTAACTGAACTGGAGAAGTAACTGATTCAAAGTTCAATAGTTCAATCGGAACTCAACCGTGATCGAACCGGTGACTAATAAATATATAAATTTTTATTTTATATATTATATATAAAAGATAAATTTTAAACATACTATTTAATTATTTATTTAATTGTAAACTTAACTTAAACTTTCAAACTTTAAAACATACAAGTTTTTTTAAGTTCACCAACACAACACAAAATAAGATAACAAAGCTCAGTAGTTATATTTCATCAAAAAAGTTAAAAGAAAAAGATCACTAATCATAATATTCATTTAAGTTGAAATCATCAAATTCAAGGTATTTTAAATGGACCGGCTGATTCTTTCTTTCACTGGTTTAGCGATTTTTACCAGTCCGACTGCAAAATGAATGAATCAACTACTCAAAAAAAATAAGGGCTAAACCGAACCGTTTTATGTTCT
The DNA here is from genome assembly GCA_027568955.1 of Erythroxylum tenue. Lineage (NCBI taxonomy): Eukaryota > Viridiplantae > Streptophyta > Magnoliopsida > Malpighiales > Erythroxylaceae > Erythroxylum > Erythroxylum tenue. The sequence continues at coordinate 13,333,911 of JAOSBM010000001.1, forward strand.
GAGCCACCAATTCTTCGATCCAACCGACTGGTTCGGTCCGGTTTTCAAAACACTGCTATATAGTATCTGTTATGAAGCCTTAGGCATGTTGAAACCTTATTTTTTTGGAGTCAGGACTAAAAGATTCCATGCTTAAGATAGATGATTATTAGAGTGCTTTTAGATTTGGGAAGTGATCAATTGTTCTCTAATCCAAGAGACCAAAAGATTTATGACATGCTCCTTAATCTTTTCTATTCCCTTAAAGGTCATGTAATTCCTTTCTTTCCACAATGTATGCATAGTTAAACAAAAAATTGTTTAAAAAATAGCTTTGGATGCATATTTTATGCATATAATTTGATTATAAGTGCATAAGTTGCATACTTTATTTATATGGTTGATATATATATTGGATGCATGATAAATTGTATGTTTTATATGTG
>JAOSBM010000001.1:13352131-13366154 GCA_027568955.1 Erythroxylum tenue
TCTAACCAAATCTTTTATATGGATTATAACATAAGTAAAACTAATATAAAAAATAAATATTAAAACATATAAAAAAGTGAAATAATATTATATAATTCCTAAAATAAAGATAAAGATGAATTTGTGGGTATTGTGAGAATTATGTGTAAAATATAAGGGTAAAAGAGACTAAAAATAGGCTCATTAATTGATTTGAAAAATTTACTGAAATTTTTTTTGAGAAGCTTCTTAAAAAACTGCATTTTAGCTATAAAAAAGTTATATCTACTAAAAAGTATTTTTTTATGTTACAATTAAACACTTATTTTTAAAAAAATTGCAATAAAAAAGTACTTACCTTTCCTCAAAAAACTCAACTAAATAAACACTACGTATACTTAATTCCTTGTTTAGGGTAATTAATTTTTATCCGAATTTATTAAATTTTATTCATATATTTATATAAATTTTACATAAATATGTAAATAAAATTACGTGGCAGACACCTAACTGTATGATCCAACCTGGCTTCATCTCCCCGTATAATCGAACATATGCCTTAATTACCACAAACAGTTTCAGCCAGAATCATTCATAGTGAAATGCCAACCCTCCATCTGGAATAGAATCATAAACGTAGGCGGTAGGCCATAACTTGCGGCTTTTATGGTGCGTACTGCGTACAGGTTCTTGACAGAAACAAACTGCACTTACGTTTGACTTAAACTGTCGTGTCAGTTCCCATAAACCAAGCACATTGTCTTTTAGTTGAACAGAAATAATAGCCCTACGATGTTCTGACATTGCAGAATCTTCTTGCCACTTGGATCAGATAGGATATGGTAAGTTAATAACATACGTTCGCGTGACTACAACGCCTATATACATAAAGAATAAACATTATTATACATTAGAAAGTTGTCACCAAAATGTCTCAATAGATGAGCCCCACCAGATGGGCCGCTTTGGACGGCTAACAAAGCACAGGTAAGAAGATTTTGCAAGTGTTTGAATGTGATGAATTTTTTACATTCTGATGTGACGTGTGATAGTTTTTCAATCCACAATTATAACTTTGTTTGGCCAACACATAAGATAGTAAAAAATTGATTAGATAAATAAAACAGTTCGTAACGTAACGTAGTAAAATGTTATTTTTAAAGATAAATGTAATATAATATAATATATAATAAATAATTATTGTACCCCTTATATTAAAATGATTGTTGCAGGAGATTTATTATTTTTTATTAATTATATACAATTTATTATTAATTATATAAAAATATTATTATTAATTATTTAATAAATTTTATTATATTATATTCTACAGTAAAACCTCTATAAATTAATATTTTTGGGACCTAAAAATTATTATCTTATATGGAGTTATTAATTTATCAATAAATGAATATTTTATTATTTTATCGATAAATTAATTTTTATTAATTTATAAATAATTTTTATTTTGTACATTATATTTTTCAAATTAAACAATTAATTTTTTTCTATAACTAAGAAAAGAAAATAAATATCCAGATGATAGTAACGCTATACCACATGTTTCTTCAAAAGAAGTTTTCTTGCCGTAGAGACTTTGAAAAGTTACTTGCTTCAAAATGAAAAGAATGTGTCGAATGTAATTTATACCCTCCAAAAAGTTAAAGATGAAATTGAATTCAGTTTGCATGAAAAGAAAAAACAATTGACTATAGATATATATTTTAGGAAAGCACAAATTTTGAAATAAACATTGTTCAGGAAGTGCTTTATTTTATGAATTATATATGTAATTTTCATACTTATTTAATGAATTATTATTTTATAATTTCAGTGGGCCTCAAGGATTTTTTTAAACTATTATCTTATGCATTTAGCGAGGTTATTATTTTATTCCATTGGACCAAGTCAGGATCGGAGAAAATTATTATTTAATCGAGATTATTAATTTATCGAATATTCATTTATCGAGGTTTTACTATATGTGATTTATATTTAAAAATAATTTATTTAAATTTTTATTTATATAAAAATATATACAAACAATCAACGAATAATCTTTTATATATTTTCTATTTTCATAAATAAAAATTTTATTAAAATTACTTATTTTATTATTAATTATATATAATTTATTATTAATTATATAAAAATATATTATTAATTATTTAATAAATTTTATTTTATTAAATTCTATGTGATTTATATTTTAAAATAATTTATTTATATTTTTATTTATATAAAAATATATAAAAACAATTAAAGAATATTTTTCTAATTTTTATTAATAAAAATTTTATTAAAGTTTTTATTTTATTATTAATTATATATAATTTATTGTATTAAATATTATTCTATTCTATTTAATAAATTAATTCTATTTAATATAATATTATGACTTGGTCACAGTTGGTAATACAAAAAATTATTGAGAGTATAGTAAGTATTATATATTTATTAGTTTGTGTTTTATCCTAAACTCATCGAATTGGAGGTTTCTTATTTTCACTGTTTAGGATGGAATGGAACGTAACCTGAAACCCTCCGCTGTAAATTTATTACTAATGAGCACACTTTAATTAATAATATCCTGATAATGGAAAATATATTTTGTAAATACATATGCGGAGTGATTAATCCAAACCAAATTAAAAGGATTCAATAATTGTAAAATATATCTAATTCGCTAATTTAAAGCTTAGGAAAGGGAAGCAGTATGGGTTGGCTTTGAAACTTGATATGACCAAAGCCTATGATCGGGTGGAGTGGATCTTTTTGAACTTAGTTATGGAGAAAATGGGCTTCAATTCTACTTGGATAAGGTGGATTATGGAGTGTATTTGCTCTGTTACTTATGTTCTCAATGTTAATGGTAAGAGGTCGGCTCTTATTACTCCATCTAGAGGTCTTAGGCAAGGGGATCTTTTATCCCTTTACCTGTTTTTGTTTGTGGTGGATGTTTTATCTAGAATGGTTAATCAAGTCACTGAGTCTAGGCAGTTAGAGGGTCTTCGGTTAGTCAGAGACTGTCCAGTTTTGTCTCATTTATTTTTTGCTGATGATGCCTTATTTTTCTTGCCTGCTGATGTTGCTAATGTCTCCCTTATGTTTGTTCTTCTTGATAAGTACTGTAAAGCCTCAGGACAGAAGGTGAATCTGTCCAAATCAAGCATTATTTTCAGCTCTAATACACCTGAGATCACACGACATGAGTTGCAGCAGCTGATTGGCATTCCTGAAGCTCCTAACCCTGGGACGTATTTGGGCATGCCAACTTTCTAGGGGAAGACAAAGCTCCGAGTAGTGGAGTTCATCAAAGAGCGTATTATCAAGAAGATTAATGGTTGGAAGGCTAAGTTGCTCAGTCAAGGAGGTAGGGAGGTCCTTATTAAAGCTGTTGCTTGCGCTATGCCTATTTATTTGATGCAGTGTCTCAAGTTTCCTAAAACCACCTGTGATGACATTAATGTTGTGATGGCTGATTACTGGTGGGGGCAGAAGGATAATGCACATCGGATTCATTGGGTTAGCTGGATAAAGATGACAGTGAGTAAAAGTGTGGGAGGCATGGGTTTTAAAGATATGCACCTGCTGAATATTGCTTTGCTGGCTCGGCAGTGTTGGAGATTATTTACCCATCCAATTGCATTATGGGCAAGGGTGCTGCAAGGATTATATTTTCCTAAAACTTCATGTTTCCAGGCTAAGAAAGGTTCGAGGGCTTCCTGGATTTGGTCTAGTTTGTTGGAAGGGAGGGATTTCCTGAAACAACATATCCAGTGGCAAGTTGTGGATGGCAGAAGCATTAATATTTGGGATGAACCATGGATACAGGGTATAGCAGTGACTAAACCTGCAGGTCTTTCGGCTAGTGCCCCTCAGAAAGTAGCAGACCTGATTGATGATCACAAGGGCAAGTGGAATCTGGAGGCTGTGAGAGGTTTTTTTACTCTTGAACAGCTGCACATGATTCAGTCCATTCCTTTGTGTGGTAAAGGACCTCAGGACAGATATGTTTGGCCACTAGCGGAGACTGGTATTTTCTCAGTCAAGGTGGGCTATTAGGTTTTGAAACAAGCTGCATTGCATCCAACCAATGGGCATGCTGCGTCTTCTCATTAGGTGGACAAGTCCCTTTGGAAATGGATTTGGCAACTCCCTCTTCCACCTAAGATTCAGGTATTTCTTTGGAAAGCAATTCACAATTTACTGCCTACTAACTCTAACTTGGTCAGAAAAAGAGTTAACATTGATGAATTGTGTCCTATCTGTTTATATGAATCTGAGACCCTTGAACACCTGTTGTTATTATGTCCTTGGGCACAATGTGTTTGGTTTGGTAGTGCCTTGGGTTTAAAGATTACAAGAGAAGGGTTATCTTCTTTAGATGTATGGCTAATGGATGTGGTAGCATCTTTTAAAGAGATAGATACTGGTACTGATTCATTGAGGTTAATTGCTGCTTTGATGTGGAAAATTTGGAAGCAGAGGTGTAAGGTAGTGTTTAAACAGGGCAGGCCAGACTCGAAGAGATGTATTGAGAACAGTTATATTTTGTTGACTAAATGTTGTTATCCAAGGCTGTTGGCTGGTATGCATAGGGTGCCACTTAAACAAGAGCATTGGGTTAAGCCAGCTGCAGGTCTTTTGAAATTGAATTGTGATGGATCTTTTAAAAAAGGGGATGCAGGTTGGGCAGTAGTCCTTCGGAATGATGAAGGCCTTGTTGTTGATGGTTTTGTTTCAGATTGGAAAGCAGGATCAGCTCTAGAGGTTGAAGTTAAAGCTGTGTGGGAAGGAGTGAAACTTTTGGAGGAAAAAGGTTATCATAATGTTCAAGTTGAGATGGATTCACACATTCTTCATACTGAAATTCTTAGGAATAAAGGGAATGGCAACTGGAGAATTTTTTCATACATTTCTGATATACTGTACAGGTTGCAACATTTACAGGGAATTGATTTCGTTCTAATAACTCGCGCAGCTAACAGAGCAGCTGATTGGTTAGCCAAGCAAGCTCGCAAGAAGATGTGCTTGAGTAATTGGGTCTTAGCACCTCCATCTTCTTTGGTTGGCATTTTGAGCCGTGATGGATTACCAGCTCCTCCATAATTGCTGATGAGTTGCAGTGATATGCTCGAGATACTATAGCGATTAGTTCTCTTTTGTGTATTGCTGTTATCTTTTCTGTTGCATATTGAACTTGTGTACATTTTTCTTAGTAACGGATGTCTTCTTTTTGACCCAAAAAAAAAAGAAAAGAACTACATTGCCTACGTTACACTGTAGTGATGAAATATGCCTAAGGATTAATATGATTGGATGTAGTAAAAGAAGTGCTTTCTGGTACATATTGGTATCCAAAATTTCTCATGTATAGTAGACAAATTGCTGTTTTTCGTGCTGAGTTGCGTCGAGAAGAATGAAAGTCGTAATTTTGACGTTAATCTATAAATAAGATGCCAACTCTTTTGATGAAACTTTTGACTTTTGCCATTAATAGTGACTGTACTCTACTCCATGTCTTGTTTCGATATCTAAAGTTGAAGATGTAATTATTATTATTGGACATTATATAAACGAAAGTTTAAATATTTAAAATGTAGTTAATACTTACCCTTTTCCTGTTTTAATATTTACATTTCTTATAATTATCGTGCCATTCATAAATCTTTACCCTTTCTTGAAAATGAAATACTGCTGTGCCTGTGCCTGTGCTTGTCATAATAAAATTAACGTTGATGATAAAATTATAAGGAAGACTTCTGTAATTAAGACTTTAATATTTTAATTAAAAGTTTACATTAAAACACTCTAATTAACTTTTAAATAAATATAATTACTAATTTTAATTAAAATTTTGTTAACTTACACGTCACACTTTTTATTTTGGTAAAGGGCTCCCCTCCCTCCTGTACAAGCAATAATATCATATTATGACACTCTCAACTAACCTTTTATAAAAGTCCGGGTTTTAAATGACTTCATGTTATAAATTTAATATAAAGAATTGGAAGGACGACTTTTATAATTATATTATAAATTTAATATAAAGAATTGGAAGGACTAAGTAAGATGGTATAGTATGAGTTTAGATCCCTGTTCGATGTTTTATTGTGTCCGATAAATTTTAACCATTTATTTATATAAGTTTTGTATAAATCTCGTAAAATAAATAACTAAAATTTTATGAAACAAAATAATATCGTACAAAAAATCTGAATCGGTATATTATACGTAGAAGAATGGCTTGTAACTGCCGATACCGAAACTTTTGACCTCCAAGCCCTTTTCTTATTGTTTTTAGCGAGTGGAGAAAAGTCGAAAACGTGCCAGATGAGACAAACACTCTGTATTGTATGTGCACGCAGGTTGAATGCTATAAATAAATGAAGGCAGCGCTGAAAGAGTAAGACACTGGATTGATTCCCATCTAGCTCCCTTCAGGCTTTGATCTTAGAGATATAAGGAACATGTAATACCGGTCTATTTCTTCAAGGGCATTGCTGTTTCGTAGAGGGTGAGTTGTTAAACTCTTGTTTGCTTTTGTTTCCTTACATAAGATGAGTGCAATTTGGTTCTTTGCCATTTCATTTATTCCTTTCCATTTTGGCGTTGGTTTGCGGACTGGGGTTTGCTTCTCCAACTGAAGTTGGGTTTTTTGACAGTCATGTTTGGTGCCAGATTGATAGCCACTGAAAAGTTTGTATCTTTTATGTGTTTGTAAGAAGATAAAAGAAAACGTAAGCTATGAGACTAGGCTCAAGTTCAACATCTGGGAGGCCACAGTTCATTTCCAGCACCGGAAACCGAAGCTTTTCCAGTGAACCACTCGTCGAAAGTTCTGATGCAAATCAAATTGTTGTACCCGATGTAAGCTTTCTCTTTGTGGGTATAAATTTTCGATTAATTCTTTTTGGTTTTATGATGCAAGTTCTTCGTGCGAGGTGTCTGTGGATGGTATGACATCCGTTTCTTTAAATTAAGGCCTTCCTTTTACTATTTTGTCTTCTTGCTTAAATAAATGCGGTTCTTTGTGGTGAGAATGTAGTGATTTTTTAAGTATTGTAGTGAAACATGAAAATATAAGTTCTCCTATTGTTATTAAATGTTCCCATCGAGCGTTCTTTCTGTTTGTGCAATAGTCGAAAACTCCATCTTGAGATTCTATATTTAATTAGTTTATCTCTTGATATCTATAGTAAAGAGAAGTGTTTGATTGATCATCTCCGTCATTTTTGCAGAGGAAAAGCTGGAAAAATTTATTTGCATACATGGGTCCTGGGTACCTTGTTTCTATTGCATACATCGACCCTGGAAATTGTAAAAACAAACTATTTTTTTTTGTGATATATTCTTTAATCTATGACCATTTACCTTCACGACTTACTGTTCTTCCAATAAACTTGCAGTCGAAACTGATTTGCAGGCCGGAGCTCAATATAAGTATGAGGTACCATCCACGTACATTTTTTCTTGTTTTCATTTATATTGCTCGCGTAGTCTTCTTCTAGATCTAATCTAGGAAACTTGATGCACATTTAACTTCTTCAAAGTTTGGTCGTGTACGCTTAATCCAAAAGAAATAAGAGGTTTTAAGCATCACAGGATGGATAATATTCAAAGTAGTTTACAATGTGGGACAAACAAATATGTAAATCTTGTTCTTCAAAATAAATTTCCCTCAATTTTCTCTAAGAAAAGTAAAAAAAAAAAAATTATGCCAAGAGTTGAGGACGTGATATCGGCTGGAATAGTTTAGTGTGAAGGGACAACTCGATGGATGGACTAGGTGCTTTTAGAGTCCAATACACCATAGGTTGAACAATGACATTGTCATTCTCTTTGCAGTTGCTCTGGATCATATTAGTGGCTTCATGTGCTGCTCTCATCATCCAATCTCTGGCAGCCAATCTAGGGGTTGTGACTGGCATGTGATACTGTATACTTGTCAATTTTGTTGCTCATGATACTGTATACCTTTCAATTTTGCAACACTCGTATTGATACAATTTTTTCTCCCAAATTTCAATTCAATGCAGGAAAGCATTTAGCAGAACACTGTAGGTCTGAATATCCAAGGGTGCCTAACTTCATTCTGTGGATTCTTGCTGAGATTGCCATTGTTGCAAGTGACATTCCTGAAGGTTATACTTCTTCATTCGTTTTATATTGAGCATAATATACACTGTAATTACCTGCATGCAAAATGAAAGCTTTGGTAAAAATCATATTTTGGTTGTTGTGTTCATTTCCCTGTTTATAACTGGGTAAACTTCTAATAAATGTCACCAGAAGTCCTCGTTTCTTTATTGACATTGATGCTAATATTTTTACTTTGGCAAGCTCTATAAATCAGTTCCTTCTTTTTCAGTGATTGGGACAGCATTTGCATTGAATATGCTCTTCAATATACCAGTATGGATTGGCGTGCTACTAACTGGGCTCAGTACATTGGTTCTCCTTGCATTACAACAATATGGGGTATTCTGGTCTCTTCATGTTTGCTCAACTTGAATACAGTTTATTTGATTCAACATTGAATTTGTTAAGACTTTTTATGTAACTAAAGAAAAAGGTTAATTATGTTTGAGCACATTTAGTTGCTATTAAAATAGAATTTGGCGAAAACAAATGAATCTTGGGATTTGTTTGATCACTTAGAAATCTCCAGTTTCTTGCAATTCCATTTTGGATGAAACTGACTAGCTTAAGCATTTGTGTTTTCCTTTTGTAGGTTAGGAAGCTTGAATTCTTGATAGCTTTTCTTGTATTTACAATAGCAGCATGCTTTCTAGCGGAACTTCACCATGCAAAGCCTGCACCTGCAGAAGTTCTGAAAGGGCTTTTTGTTCCCGATCTTAAAGGAAATGGTGCTACTGGTCTTGCTATTTCACTCCTTGGGGCAATGGTTATGCCGTGAGTGTTTCTTATTTTTATAACTATCTCTTCCAATTGGAAAGCATTCTGATCTTTGTTGACTTTTTTACATTCTTGCAGCCACAATCTGTTCCTCCATTCTGCATTGGTGCTTTCCAGGAAAATCCCACGATCTGTTAGTGGCATCAAGGTAAATATTTGATTGGGTAAATTCCATTGCGACCAACTTTTACTGCTGGATTAGCATAGTCTTACCACAGTTGACGTGTTGACTACTGATCTTCATCCATATAACAATGTTAAGATGTTCCTTTGGGCCCACAACTTCAACATGAGGCCCTTGATGGATGGAAAGTAGCTTTGATAGTTGGAAAGAATCACACAAACTTAAGTGAAACCTTGATGTTCACCTCAAATCTAAATTCTATTCTTTCCTAAAATATGCATGATAGATGCTATGAATTTCCTAGTGAAAGTCTTTCTCACGATGTGATGAGGTCTGCTTCAAGAGTTACAAAAGAGAATTCAGATTTATGGGTGATCATTTTCCAGATTATCACTTTGGATGGTGCTGAAAATTTTGTTTCAATATATGATGAGGTGATAACATATGTGATTCTTGCTCGCAGGAGGCTTGCCGATTTTATATGATAGAAAGTGGCTTTGCTCTTATGGTGGCGTTTCTTATTAATGTGTCAGTAATTTCTGTAAGTGGTGCTGTTTGCAATTCGTCAAATTTGACTCCTGAAGATCAGGCAAAGTGCAATGACTTGGACTTGAACAAGGCTTCCTTTCTACTTAAAGTACGTCATATATTGCATGTTGAAATTGTCTGTTAAACTGTAACTTTGTTCTAGATAATGCTTGGTTATGGCTTGACAACGAGAGTTTGATTGTATAAAAAAGTACCACTCATATGTTGGAGCTTCGTGACTGTGATTTCTTGTTTTCAGAATGTTTTGGGTAATTGGAGCTCAAAACTCTTTGCAATTGCTTTGCTGGCATCAGGTCAAAGTTCCACAATAACAGGAACTTATGCAGGGCAGTATGTCATGCAGGTAACTCTTTTGTGTGTGTTGATACTGTTCTTGACTTTAATCAATGAGTTTTACTTGCCATACTAGCCACTACTTTGACTTGTGTTATGTTGGCACATTTTCCTGGTCGAGTATATTATATGTTGCTTGTTGGTAAGATCTACTGCCTAGACAACAAGCTTTGTACAGAATATACTGTGTACAGTTTTCCCCTGCTTCTCATATTATATTCCTTTTGCATGCTGAGGACTTTTTCCCTTCTTAACGCAAGGATCCCTCTTTGCTGTAGGGATTTCTTGATTTACGATTAAGGCCGTGGCTAAGGAACTTTCTTACTCGATGCTTCGCTATTGTTCCTAGTCTAATTGTTGCAGTGATTGGTGGCTCTTCTGGAGCCGGAAAGCTAATTATTATTGCTTCAGTAAGATATTTTATCCCTTAGTATCGTTTGACATTTTTAAACTTCCTCAGTGATGTTCTTTTATTCTTATTATCCAACAATCTCATGAAATCTTACAATTTAAAGGCCCAGAAGACAGCGTTGATCTGGTGTTCTTGGCTTTGATTATTCCAATGCTTATTCTAATGGAATTGCAGACTTATCTTGCATCACTATATATCAATTTGGAAATGATGGAGACAAGTTGAGCAGTTGTAGTCCTGGAAAATCCTAAATAACAATTCTGTTTAGATATTTGGAACAGCTTAGAACACAGTGAAACAATAGTGGGCATTGATCTACACAAACTTCTAATGTGGTATGGCTTTGTATACTTACGATCTGGAGAACTCTCGCTACCATTTCAAAAAAAGTTTTTGCGGATGCAGAATTCTTAGTCACTTTACCCAGTGGAACATTTAGGGGCATGCCTCAACACTATTTAATCCTTACCTTGTACTTTATGTTCTTCAGAGGAAGTATCTTTTGAAAATTTCTTAATGGCACATATAACATCATGAAAGCCAGCTTTTGGACTCCAGAATTTTCTTTGATGATCTAAAATCTATCACCTATATAGTGAAAGACAGCATAGAGCTGTTGATGAAGGAATTTCTAATTCTGATAATCTGATTCCTAACATTTTGTTTTTCACAAAACATTGAGAAGTTAAAATTCCAAAGATTGGAGCAGGTAACGTATGTTTCTCTTTTTGACAAGGATTTCTTGCTGATTGCAGGCAGATTCTTTTTTGTGTTCTCCTAGAGAAATGAATTGACTCATATCTTGAGCAAAATAGTTATATTTATAAACACAACTCAATGACATGTAAATAACTTGTGAAAAATGCAGCACTCCTTTGCTCTATGCTTTCATCTATTTACTGTCCTGCAAAAGATTCCGCGAGAAATCCTGAAGACAAAAGCTAGGCTACTAATTGTCCCTTAGTTTATACTAAGCTAACTTTTGACTGCAGATGATTCTATCATTCGAGCTACCTTTTGCTCTCATTCCACTTCTCAAGTTCACCAGTAGCAAAACTAAGATGGGAACACATGTGAATTCCAAGATGGTATGGTTTTGCCTTTTGAATAACAAATTTTGATTGACCAATCAAACTGCGTGCACTTTTTGTTTTTCTTTTTTGCACAATTACATGATTAACCATTCAACTTACATATTTGATCTTCTGAATGTTAGTACGAAAACGTTGTTGTATTAGTGCTTTGTGTATCGTTCCATGCAAGAGCAAATATTCTTCTTCGCATAACATGTGATTGCCATATTAACGTGGATGCAGATTGCAGCTCTCACTTGGGTCATTGGTTCACTCATCATGTCTATAAATTTGTACTATCTGGCAAGTGGCTTCATCAAGATTCTTCTCCACAGCCATTTGAAACTGGTGGCTTCCATCTTTATTGGAATATTTGGATTCTCAGGAATGGCAGTGTATCTGACTGCAATTGCATACTTAGTATTTCGTAGGACCACGGAGAGTACAAGCCTTGTGCCACTAGCAACTGAAAGCCGACAGGCGAACGAGTCAGGAGATGCACAATTGGAATGTCTTCCCAGACCAGACATAGCGTCCATGCAGTTGCCTCGCAAAGTAGGGAATGAAGATATTGACTGATGAGTTGTAGGCTTAATAAAATCTTAGGAACCGATAGGGCTAAGCTATTGCGATTGCAATATCGCAAAATAAAATCTTAGGAACCAATAGGACTAAGCTAGTGCGATTGCAATATATGATTAGAATAATATGAAACATATCGCTCCTCTTTTAAGGAATCTTTTCGTTTTTCTCCGGGCTTAACAACAAAGCAGTCCTTATGTAAGCACTAAGCCCAAATTTGCATTTTATTTAGAAAAAAGACAATGCTCTTGTTTGGCAATCAGCGGATTGCATTAGTTGTTAGTTGATTCTATCAATGATTAGTTAACAACTGATTATATTAGTTGATTTGACCAGCGGATAACATTAATTGTTTATTAAAAATGTTTAATAAAATTAGCTTTTTAGTGTTAACTATTTAAGTTTAAAATTAATTATGAGAGCATGACGTAAAAATTTTTTTATAAGACTATCATTAGATATTTAATTTTACAAAAGTTAAAAGTTTTAAGTTTTTAAGTCTAATAAAAAACAAAGAACATTCTTCAAAATTTTGTCACCATAATATATTTTTTTATTTTGACACCAAAAAACTTATTTCATTAGTAAAAAAATACTCTCAATTTTTGTAACTAAAAAACTTACTTTATTGTAAAAAAATTTATCACGGTAGAATACATGCATAATTTTTAGTTTGAATTATCCATAATATCACTATAGCATAATTCAAAAATTACGAAAGGAGGATATAATTATTTTTTACCTATTAATTTTTGGCTGATCATCAAAAAATCTCCTTTTATAGAGCTTTTAGAAATCAACTTATTATGGTTAAATAAACTAACCAATAAGTCATTCACCAAATACATCAATAATTTTTTAAGATGGCCAAAAAATTAACTTTGAGTTAATAAGCTAAAAAACAGCTTTTCAGTTATTTGCCAAACACCTCCAATAACAACTTTATGTTGTAATTTTGAGCTGTCTTACCCACGAGGGCTGTGGTGGAGCGGCTGGGGCTCCTCCACCCTTAACCAAGGTCTCGAGTTCGAGTCTTGGGAATGGAGTCGCTTTAAAACTCGTGAGGAAGAGCTTTGCCGCCCAAATGGGTCCTACTTGGCTCGAATCCGGACTAGTCGGTTGTCCCTGTGGCGTCGGATATCGGGTGGTTTAACCAAAAAAAATTTGAGTTGTCTTTCTAGTTGTTACATAACGGTTTAATATAGGTGGTAACAATGATTGATTAGACGTTAGTCTTAAATAGTTATAATGTGGGTCTTATTTAAACGGTGCGACCTATTTTACTTAAATGGCGTCACTCTTCTTGTGTGAATTTTTTTTTCTTTAAAGTTCTTGGGGATTTGTTTCATCATCTTCATTTATTTCTGCAACAATTTCTATCCTCTTCAATTACTTGTCCACCAAGTTAATCTTTGGAAATTGTTTTCGGAGCTTAAATAGATATTCTCATGATACATTCTGATGGCGTGTGGTGGTCTGAAGTGGCTGGAAGTGATGGTTAAGGTGTCCGGAGGTGATTTGTGAAAGTTGAGAATTTGTTGAGTTTTCGCGGATATGAACAGATAGTCGGATTGGGGGTCGATTTTTGAACAAACGGATGAGAACTTGGTTTCGGGAAAAGAAGCAAAGTTGTAGAAATTGTTGTGAACTACAATTTAGAATCAAGAATCAAGTCAAACGAATAAGGGACGGTTGAGTTAGGTTGGTTTTTCTGATACATGTTTTGCTGGACGGTTGATTGGAGATGGTTGGGAAAACCCTTATGGAGATTTTGAGACACATGGAGTTAGAATTGGGTAGAAAACCCTTATGGAGATTTCTAGTTTAAGAAGTGAACAACGCTATGGCTTTGGAATCACTTAAATCGGACAATCCCAAAAAAATTATAAATTTTATCGTACAACTGGTCAGACAGAATTCTAGCGATCAAACCAAACGGAACAATGAACAAAGTTGAATGTTTTCGAAAAAAAAACAAACCCAACGATTGTTCTTTGGAGAAACAATCAAAACCCAATAGTTTTTGGAAACTAATAAAACCCAATTGCG
>JAOSBM010000001.1:13366369-13379066 GCA_027568955.1 Erythroxylum tenue
TAGAGACGGTCTCTATTGGTCGTTATGGTTTGACTTCTTTATATAGTCACATGGATCCTGGCTTTCGGGAACGTCCCAGAACAAATTTTTTTGTTTTTCCGCACCGCATGTATGTGATGCACGCACCGGGATTTTCCTACAGAATCAACAATTGTGTTGTTGAGAGGTTGTTTCTTTTGACCATTCTCCTTCTTGACATTATTGTAGGAACATGCTTTGTAGTTGTGAGTGTCTCTAGTAATGCTACAGAAGTTCTTATCCCATTTAAGCCTTTTTATAAGCTACATTTTCCACACAAATCAGAACCTCGTAAGGGGCGTAGTATAAACGTGAGAACTTAGGATTGACTATCTTTTGAAGGGAATGCTGTTTACAAGATTCTAATTGCAATAAAACCAGGTCCCCACCTCAAACTATCTCTTTGTCCTTTTTAAATTCGCTTGTGCCTCATTCTCTTCAGCACTCTCTGGAAATATAATCGAGTTATCTCTGACATAGCTTCTCTGTCTCTGAGAGGTTAATCTACTTTAGCTATGTTGAATCACTAGTAAGGTATGGTATACAAATTCGTGGAGGGTACCTATATAAAACTTTGAATGGTGTTGTACTGATAACTTGTGTTATATCGTATTATACCACCATTTGGCCGGAGGAACCTACTCACTCCGTTTGTGGGGTGTTTCTCCGCAGAAACATCCAAAATGTTGTTGATCACCTCCGTTTGACCATCTATTTGTAGATGATAGGCTATCGAATACTTCAAGCTGACTCCTTGCAACCGAAATAATTCTTACCAAAATTTGCTAAAAAATATCGGGTCTCAGTCGCCGAAAAAAGCTTCAGGAATTCTATGTAACTTAAATATGTGATTGAGAAATAATTATGCGATGTCTCGAGTTGAGTAGAGATATTTCATTGGTATAAAATGTGCATATTTCGTAAAACGTTCAACTACTACTAAGATTACTAAGTTTCCCTTAGATGCTGGCAACCTTTCGATAAAATTCAGGCTAAGCTCCCTCTAGCTCTCCTTGGAATTTTTAAGGGTTGTAATAGCCCTGGGTATGAGGTAGTATCATATTGTTATTTCGATATATAATGCATCTCTTAACATAATTTCGGATGTCCTTAGCTAAGTCTTTCTAATCAAACAATTTTTTGTAGCCTTTTGTGGTTGCTAATATTCCCAAATGTCCCTTAACTGCTTCATCATTACTCATCTTGATTAAGTGTTCTCTGAGTGTTTCGTTTGAACCAATCACTAGCCTACCCTTCCAACGTAGTAAACCATTTTTCCATTCATATGCACTGGAGGTAATTTCTATTATTGTTAATTTCCTTATTAGATCCTATACAATATAATCTTCTTCTTAGCCTTTTTTTTGTCTCTTCCATTAATCCTGACATCACCAACATTTTTGAACTTGGGAGTCTAGATAAGGCATCTGCCATAAAGTTCTCCTTTTCACAATACCCCAAAAGCTTAGGTAACCACGATTGTTGAAATGGTGTAGATATATGTTGCTCCAAAAGATATTTAAGGCTCCTATGGTCTGTTTGAACTATAAAGGATTTAATATTGAGATAATGATGCATTGTTTAATATGCTTGATCACAGCTAGAAAATCTTTCTTATACATTAATAACCCTTGATGCATTAGAGCTAATTTAGTACTTAAAAATTCTATGGGATGATTTCTTTGCTATAATAAAACTCTTACGCCTGACTCGTTGAAATATGCCTCCACCGTAAAAGGTTTGGAGAAGTCTGGGAGTGCTAAAACTTGTGTTGTTGTAATATCTCACTTCAAATTTTCAAAAGCTTCCTTCTCTTTTTATTGCCAACTCCACAACAAAGTATTATATTTTTTCAGTGGTTCTATTAAAGGTCAAGCAATCATTCCATATCCTTTAATGAATCTTTTGTAGTAACCAATGATTCCCAAAAAAAAACTCATCTCTTTAATATTCCTTAGTTTTGGCCATTCTTATATCACTTTCAGCTTCTTCACATATGTAGCTACTCCTTTTTCAAAAGCAGAATACCCCATATATTCAATCTGTCTCACTCCAAACACACATTTGCTCCCATAATTTTTTTTCAGTGTTTCCATTCTTATATCGTTTTCACCTTCTTCACATATGTAGCTACTCCTTTTTCAAAAGCATAATACCCCAGATATTCAATCTGTCTCACTCCAAACACACACTTGCTGCTATAAAGAAATAGTTGGTTTTTTTAGTGTTTTCATTGTTTTACTTAGGTGTTCCATATGTAACTGAAGTGATTGAACATAAACAAGAATATAATCAAAAATTACTAGGATGAAATGCCTGAGAAATGACTTAAAACAACACAATCATCAACCTTTGAAATGTGAATGGCACATTGGTCAGACTGAATGGTATGACAAGAAATTCATAATGTCATTCATGCATCTTGAAAAATGTCTTAAGGATATCCTTATGTTGCATTCAGATTTGATGATAACCTAATTGTAAATCTAGTTTTGAAAACTAGCTAGCCCTTTGTAATTCTTCTAATAACTCTTTAATTAGAGGGATCAAAAACTTATCTTTGATTGTATATTTGATGAGTTCTTGGTAATCTACACACATTTTCCAAGGATTATCCTTCTTCTTGACCAGGTCTATTGTCGATGCAAAAGGTCCTAAAATGTCTGATGAGACCTTGATTCATCAACTATCTCACTGATTGCTCAATGATGTCCTTTTGAGCTCTAAAATATCTGTATGGTTGAACATTAATGGCTGCCACTCCCTCTTTTAAATGAATATGGTGATTATGTATTCGGTCATCTGGTAATTGGTTTAGTTCCTTAAATACCATAACAAACTCTGACAATACTACATTAATCTCATCAAAAGCACCGCATTGATCCCCCTTCTCTCTAATTGTTGCAGCTGACACTCAATCGAGTATGTTAACCATATCATAAAGAGTTGTCCTATTTTTGAACGTCTGACCGTTTTGTGGAAACCCTTTCTTGATACCACCATGGATCCTCCATCAAGATTCTCGTTTAATGTAACCACTAGTTCTTACTAATTGAACGTCATAGTTCTCTTCTTGAAATTGCATAAAACATCATTTACCCCACTACCCTAAGCACAACATTACATCCTCCTAACAACAACACTAACTTTGTGATCTTGATCTCTTGTTTGAGACCCTTAAGTAAGAACCCTATTAGATACTCTTTAGATAAGGACAGGTGATTAGAATGGTGGTCAAATTAAGCATAATACTGACACTGAACCTTTATGTTTCAACTCCTTGAAATCTCCCACTAGGTCATTGAAAATCTACACATCAAAGCGTTGCATAAGCACACTTGTGTACTCCTCCCAATCAACCAGTTTGAGCTTGTTTCTATTTCTTAAGTAAAGCTGATACCATTCTTGAGCTTATTCTTCCATATGAAGAATCCCTATACCCACCTTCATTTCTCCAGAGTAGGTTCAAATGGACAAATTGCTCACACCTTTATGGCCATAGTTTGATTCGCTCTTTATTGAATGTTGGAAAATCCATCTTGCTCAACCTTGTGGGGATCACATTTTCATCTTTCTCCTGAACGAGTTTATTACCTCGATTCATATGATCCATAGTAGTAGGAATAGCTACTCCTAGTTCCTAAGTAAAGATAGATTTGAGCTCCAACTTTTCCTTCTCATATTTGTCTGCTTTGTTTTGTGATTCTAACAAAAAGTTTCTCATTCCTAGTTTGTGCCTCTATCAAACCTTTAACATTTTCTTCGATTCTATGTAACTCAGCTCTTCGTGTTCCCTTCGCTATTGATTTTTCTAAAATCAAATGCTCTAATATGATATTGTTTGGTATTTTTTGTTATTGTATGTATATATTATTTGAATAAAGAAATAAAATAACTAAAAGAATTCTAGAAGAGCCATGAGAGGAATTAGAAGAAGACAATAACAACTTTATAATTTTGGGCTGCCTTTCTAACTGTTACACAACGTTTTAATAGACCCTGGTCTTGGATAGTTATAATGTGGGCCATACTAAAACAGAGCGCCTAAACTATTTTACTTAAATGACCCGCTCCTCTTGTGCGAATCTTTTTTTTTTAAGTTTCCCATGGTTTACTTCATCGTATTCATTTATTTCTGCAACAATCAATACTCCACCTTGCCAATTTTACAAATTAAAGATCAAATTTTTTTAGCTCACATGGAGGAAATAGCCGCATCCTAAGAAAGAAAGTTCAATCAGTTAATGTCTATAAAAAGTATGGGTCACTATTGCTCTTCGTTTATTCTCAAGAATGGATTGATAACAAATGCAATTGTCACTTTTCCAAATAAAAAGGGGAGGCATTGTCTTATATTTGTATATTACTCGCCAACTTCGCCGAATTGGATAATTATATGATCATTAAAGGGTGTTTGGAAACCTTCGAATTGAATTCATTAACGAATTGGATTCAATTAGATTAATGAGATTGAATTGATTTCAATTTACACTTTTTGAAACAAACCCAATAATATTAGAATTGAATTCAATTACACTGTTTGGAATACAATCAAAATGAGTTCAATTATTTCCTATGACATTTTTACCCTTGAATAAAAAATAATCTTATTAAATAATAAACATTCACACTTACATAGAGCAAGTTATGAACATGAATTTAATTATAAGTGATATCATAAAAAAATTCATTATTCAAATGAAAAGAAAAAATTGGTTGCAAATAACATTACGCTAGACCGGGCTATGAAGACAATAGAAAACTATTATAATTTAGAAGCTTCAAAATGCATGAACTGTAACACCCCATGTTAGGGGTTAGAATATTGAGGAATTAGCAGTGTATAGTAT
This sequence comes from Erythroxylum tenue, assembly GCA_027568955.1. NCBI lineage: Eukaryota > Viridiplantae > Streptophyta > Magnoliopsida > Malpighiales > Erythroxylaceae > Erythroxylum > Erythroxylum tenue. Next base: position 13,371,238 of record JAOSBM010000001.1, read on the forward strand.
ACTTTGCATATTTGAGTTTTTACTTATATATGCATATGTATTTTTGACTAATATAAATAATTGAACATGCATTCATTGACATTTTCGGGTATAATTGGTTTTCTCATTTCAATTAAAATGATAATTGTGATTTTGAGGTGTCAAAAATCTATTTGGAGCATATTATGATTATTTCAGTATTTTTGGGAATTTGAGGACATTTTCTGGAAATTTTGGGATATTAAAAAAAAAAGACAAATGGCATTGTGGCATGTAGCACTTCAATTTGGGTGACAAATGGCTGACATGCAATGGAGCAATGTGTCAAGGAGTTAAGAAAACATGTGAGCACATGGTTTTGAAAGACAAGGTTCTGTAGCTTTGTTGTTCTTCAACTTTTGCTTTGTTCTGTATTCAACACTAAAACCTTGTTCTTCATTGTCAAAGCTGGGATTTTTTCTGAAGAAGCAACTAAGTCGTGTTACAGATTTTTGGATATTTTGTAAATGAATTTGATGATGTTATAACAGTGGAGATGAACACATGCATGACTTGTGTATGAAGCTAGTTTCGGTGACAGTGATGAGGAAGATGAGTTGATATTTTTGAGCAGTGATAGTGTAATACCGATTGCAAGTGGTTTTAAAAAGAAATTTAGTGAAGTAGACCATAGTAGAAAATGGAAAAGTAGAAAATGAAAAGATATGTATCAAATGAAAGTATAAAAATTGGAAAATTACAATAGAGAGAGGAAGTAAAAAAAAATGAAGTTTAGGATTTTTATAGTTTGAAGAATAAGTTTGAATCTGACTTGTTTAGAGATTGTATTGGTTGGATATAGAAATGCAGAAAAGATGATTCATGTATAGATGTTTTAGTTGGAAAGTATAAGAATGAGAGATCTGGAAAAATGGAAAAAGATGAAAGAGTTGTTCGGTGAAGGAAGAAGAAGATTGAAGGTCAAGATCGTGCTGACTACTTAGGAGCATGATCGCGACATGTGATAGAAGCACGATCGCAACTTTCCATTGATTTTCTTGAAGAGTTTACCCCGAACATCCTATGATATTTTTATTATAACTTCTTCATCCGATGTACAAATGACTTGATTTTTGAACCAATAGACTCATAAGACATTCTTCTACATCTCGACCAAAAATCATGGCCTTCTGAAATGAATTGGTTAATGAATTTAAGTTTAAACATTGAGAAAAAGTTCGGGAAAGTTGAAATATTCGGTGACAGTGATGAGGAAGATGAGCTAATATTTTTGAGCAGTGATAGTGTAACACTGATTGCATGTGTTTTTAAAAAGAAACTTAGTGAAGTAGACCATAGCAGAAAATGGAAGAGTAGAAAATGAAAAGATATGTATTAGATGAGAGTATAAAAATTGGAAAATTACAGTAGAGAGAGGAAGTAAAAAAAATGAAGTTTCGGATTTTTGTAGTTTGGAGAATAAGTTTAAATCTGACTTATTTAGAGATTGTATTGGTTGGATATAGAAATGCAGAAAAGGTGAATCATGTATAGATACCTTAGTTGGAAAGTGTAAGAATGAGAGATATGGAAAAATGGAAAAAGATGAAAGAGTTGTTCGATGAAGGAAGAAGAAGATCGGAGGTTGCGATCGTGCCACGATCGTGACTTTGCTGCTTAGGAGCACGATCCCGACATGCGATCCTAAGCAGTGAAACTCGCGATCATGCCATTGATTTTCTTGAAGCGTTTACCCTGAACATCCTTTGACATTTTCATTATAACTTTTTTATCCGATGTCCAAATGACTTACCTTTTGAACCAATAGACTCATAAGACATTTTTATATATCTCGACCAAAAATTATGGCCCTTTAAAATGGATTGATTGATGAATTTAAGTTGAAATATTGAGGAATTCGGTGACAGTGATGAGGAAGATGAGTTGATATTTTTGAGAGTGATAGTGTAACACTGATTGCATGTAGTTTTAAAGAGAAACTTAGTGAAGTAGACCATAACAGAAAATGGAAGAGTAGAAAATGAAAAGATATGTATCAAATGAAAGTATAAAAATTGGAAAATTACAATAGAGAGAGGAAGTAAAAAAAAATGAAGTTTAGGATTTTTATAGTTTGAAGAATAAGTTTGAATCTGACTTGTTTAGAGATTGTATTGGTTGGATATAGAAATGCAGAAAAGATGATTCATGTATAGATGCTTAGTTGGAAAGTATAAGAATGAGAGATCCGGAAAAATGGAAAAAGATGAAAGAGATTTTCGGTGAAGGAAGAAGAAGATCGGAGGTCGCGATCGTGCTGACTTTGCTACTTAGGATCGCATGTCGCAATCGTGCTTAAGCACAATTGCGACAGGTGATCGAAGCACGGTCGCGACTTTCCATTGATTTTTCTGAAGAGCACAATTGCGACAGGTGATCGAAGCACGGTCACCACTTTCCATTGATATTCCTGAAGAGCTTATCCCGAAAATCATTTGATATTTTTATTATAACTTCTTCAGCCGATGTCCAAATGATTTGATTCGTGAACCAATAAACTCATAAGACATTGTTCTATGTTTCCATCAAAAATCATGGCCTTCTGAAACGGATTGGTTGATGAACTTAAGTTAAAATATTGATGAAAAGTTCAGGAAAGTTTATTCTGGAGTTTGGAAGTTTCATGATTCAACCTCTTGAAAATCTATGGAGCTAAAAGAGAACGATGAGGAAAAGGAAAAACCTATGGGAGGTGCCGATTCCTAGAGAAGGTGTTGTTGTCCTGATTGGAAGAGTAATTTTCAACATTAAAAAGAAGAAGTAAAGTCAGTTTGTAATTTAATTCTCGTAGTTTTATAGCTAAATTGAATTTATAAAGAAAGGTAGGTTTTAATTACGTATGTGAATTAAACATATCTTTTTTTTTCTGTTTCAAACAGTTGAATTGAATTCAATGTTAATATTAAAATTGAATTCAATTCTTATCGTTCCGAACAGGGTGTAAATTACTTAGTTCGAACACTTAAATGGTTTGATAAGAAAGATAAACACTTGCAAGCTTCCTTGTCATCAGTTCTAATGTTTCTTGGTTCTTTATATTGAATAGTTCGTCGCTGCCGCCGTACCAACGTTAGCTAGTGAACACCAAAATCTGACATCAAGATTGAAATTTTACAGGGTCTTCTTGCGGTTCTGGGATTGAAAGGATACCCTTTTCCTGCAAGCTCTTGACAGTTTCATATAGGCACTGTTTAACTGGTGTAAATTCCATTCCAAGGTCCTTGAGCTTCTGGTTGGTAAACTTGTAAGGTTTTGTTCTTGGGTTTTTCTCATCTGAGCACCTGCAATCGTAGGAAAGTACATCAGTTTAGATTCTAAACAGAGCAAGTACAAGAAAACGATGATTATATGGAGCTTTGGAATCTAACTTTTTTTTTTCCTTGTGGTGGGTATTGAACTGATACAAACTAAAAACAATTGATATATAACATAAAGATTTCAGAGGCTATTTAACAGAATTTTTCAAAAGAAGATGAGATCCGTTAAACATGAAGTTTTGTATAGTACTATATAGAGAAGAAAATACGTGATTATGCTACTCTTCCACCAAATCTTTGTTTTTTTCACAGAATAAATCTCATTGCTTTTTCTCTGTCAGTATCTGGTAGCGCTGATGTCCCTGCAAGTCAAACTAACCTAATATTCCCAAATTCTTACGTCACCATGGAACACAAGCTTCCAGATAAGAAGTGGCAAAAAGTAAAGTTGTTCAGATGTGGGATTATATGCTATCCTAAGGCCTACTTACTTGTGTTCTGTTTCACCCAACTTTCCCAAACCACGCATCTAGACCTAGCAAGTCTTTTGGTTTAGGGTCTTAATCTGAAAATATATTGAAGTTTGGTGAAGGCCCATGAGCTCCACTACTTTTCTCTTCTCTCGGTTTGTTCTAACTTTAAAAAGTTGATTCAACTTATGCTTGATGTGGATTTCAATTCTACCCTCTCTAATGTAGGTGGGGTTATATTATATTATTCATGGTCAAAAGTGGGTATACCAATAATAGCACAACCACAACATGATAGCTAAAAAAGAAACGGAAAATGCCACCCCAGCTCCCACTTTGGTTTGTTTGCCAATTCCTAGTGCTGTGCTTTAACAGCCTCATGAAAAGGGAAAAATTAAAGGAAAGGGTAGGTATTCTCGGAGCTCAAACATCACTTGGCCATATGCATCATTTGTGTTGAAAACTTCCTTTATTACTAAGTATGAAAGCATAGAAAGATAGCAGCAACAGATGTGACACATCCACCAACCCCAAGACGACTTGAACCAAAAATGACGACGAAAATGGACATCACATCTTTCTCATGCAATAGTCTTTTTCTCGTCCAATATTTTTAATGGGAAAACAATGGATGTCTTTACTCATCCATGCACATGGAAAATACAATATTTAACAATATGTAATCCTAATCACTAAATGCCACTTGGTCCCAATTTTACGCATCTTTTTGTTGAAGTATGGACAAGTGTTGTTAGTTCTGTACGTTGAATCGCAAAATTCACCATTAAACAATGACAACGATAACTTACTTGGTGGGAATGGGATATTGCGGGAATAACTTGGCAAGAATTTCAACCAGTTCGCCACGGTGGAGAACGCTCTCGGCGCAAAGATAACGGCCAGAGGCAGAGGGTGTCTCAAAGACGAGGATGTGCGCCACTGCCACATCTTTAACATCAACATAGGCTTGAACAGAGTTGGCATAGGTCTTAGTGGAACCATCAAGGTACTTGAGAATGTGAATAATACTAGCATTGACTGTGCGTTGTAACAAGGGTCCAAGAACAAGAACTGGATTGACTACCACTAGGTCCACTGCTTTCTGTTTTGCCATTTCCCATGCTGCCTGCTCTGCCACGGCCTTTCCATAGCAGTACCAGTTCTGCAAGTTACATTTTGTACGCCACTTATTGATACATCCAACATCGAAAGAAACCCTTTAATTGTTGACCATGTTAACAGCTTTCGCTTTTCATTCTTGTTCTTAATATTATAGTAGCCAATTCTGACCCCGTGTTTTAAAACACAATTACTTCTTCAGAAACTCTAAGAAGCATATTTACATATATACATTCCATTCTTATAAATATTTCTATATTCCATATACTTGATAATGTTGTACATTACCATGTCTGATCACTTTTTTTGGTGTGTTATCTAACCTGAGTGTTCTTGCAAAACTCGAGATCGCTCCAACAAGATTCGTCGACGACAGCATCAGGACTTCTGTTGGGATCCATGTACACTGCTCCGATGGACGAGGTGAACACCACTCGCCGGACTTTGGTTTCAGCGGCTGCAATTATTACATTCTTTGTCCCGCTAACGGCCGGCTCCACCATTTTTTCCTATAAGGGAACTAGGACAAATTAATTATCAGATGAATACAAAGCCATCAAATCTTCACATTTGATCAGAATAATTTCCCCCCTTATCTTAGAATCACATATGCACCATGATAATAACCAGCCCTTTATCTCATCAATAAATTTAGATTATTGTACTATTATATCTCTCGAGACCGCACCCGCTTTATTGCGAGATCAATCCCGCTTTATTGCGAGATTTAGAACTAGATACGATAATGATTGCTCCTAGATGTGAAGTTTCTAGAGGAAGGTGGCCAAAGTTCTAAAGTGTGAAAACTTAATCTCTTACTCCTGAAAATGATATCGGTAAGACGAAGCCGACAAACAAACAACTAAAGCAATGATTGCATTAAGGAACAAGGACCATCCACCTGTACATGATGGTGATTGCGGTAAAACTAAAACATTAGCAAGGAAAAGAGCGAAACTTTAGCATTTTTTTATAAAAAGAAATCTCAAATCTGAACAATTTTTGGTTGGTAAATGACAAAAGTTTCTTGCGCGCTTTTATTTCTTCTTCTTCTTTACTTACAAGTTATAACTATTGCATTTTTTTATTTTAATTCACAAAAACTTGCTCCACCATCCAAACAAAATCGAAGCAGAAACAACATACTGGATCATCAGTGACTGGGGAGGCAGTGTGAAAAACGCCATCACACCCACTAATGGCTTCCTTGAGACTCTCATAATCAAGAAGATCAACCTTGCACAGAGTTAGTCTTTCAGCAGCTCCTTCAAGCTCTCTCAAATGAGCATTCTTTGGATCATCTGTATATAGCGAATAAATCCAACAAAGAACTCCCTCAATATATGCATATATAAATATACAGCAGACCAGATTCACTTCCCATGAATTTAATACAATACCCCATGTCCAATCCATTTCCTTGTATCGACTTAATCCAGTTATAGTAATATAAAACGAGTCTTCTGTTACAAAGTTGTTCTCTTTCTAAAAAAGAGAAGAACTAACCTGGGTTTCTCATGGTTCCCTTAACAACATAACCTTTTTCGAGAAGAAGCTTTACAATCCATGAAGCGATAAAGCCGCCGGCACCGGTGACACAGACTGTCTGGCCTTCACCGGAAAGTGATGAACTATCAGCTGGCATAGTTGTACGTATATTTACGTCCAAATATAAAGTTACTACGATGATCTTTTAGTGTTGATAGGGAGACGAGGAAAAGAAGAAAGTTAGAGACAAAAGAGATTGAACTATTTAGGTTACAAGGTTGCATACACTTATAAGGAAAAATGGCTCACCTAACCCCGGTAAAGAGCATGGGAAATGAGACAAAGTCCTTACTTCCAAAACAAAGAAAAAAGGGAAGAAAAGAAAAAAAGAACCCTTCTTCCTATCAGCTTATATTGGTTCTTATATTTAAGAACATTATTACAAGGGGTTGAGGTTCTTGAGCGAGTGCAAAAAAGAGACAACACTAAAGACAATTTATGACAAGATGTCAACTAATCTCCACATGTTTACGACAATCTCTACATGTAAATGACAATACCAGGTTAGGTGATTGGTCAAGTTTGTCTAATCTTTCACCAAATCCAAGCTTTGATATTTTCCAAATTCCAATTAAGCAATTAATCTTAATTAAATGGTAAGCGATAGAACAAATATCGGTTACAGAACAACAAGGCAAATTCTGGTTTCGTCTCAGTTAATGCAATTTCTATTTTTGGTTTCTTGACCAACCTTTTTATGAATTTACTAGTTACTACTCCACGACTCCCTTCTTTAAAATAAAGTAGTCTACGAGTTAATTTGCACCCAGTAAGATTGTTCTAGTGCACGCCCTCATCATTTTCTATTATAAAATTGGAACGAAAGTCGATCTCATGCTTAGTAAAATAATAATAAAAAATTTTATATAATTTTTTGAAAATTAAGATCATTTTAGTATTCTATAATGTTATTAACATATAAAATATAATAAAGCATGAATCATAATTCTTATTTTACTGTAAAACTTGATCATCTTTTAAACATCTTTTAAACTTTTTTAAAATTGACTTATTTCAACTACTATAGTCGCCCAAATATTTGACTACTAATGATATCTACGTAACATATTGAGAGAACTCTACAATTGTTGTAGAGAGGGTCAGGAAAAAGTATTAACTCCCTAAAGTTTAAGTCTATTTATATAGGATTTAAAAATTTTAGTAAATTAATTGGAATAAGATTCTAATTTTAGTTAAACTTCAATTAAAATTATAGTTAATTCTAATTAAATACCAATTAGGTTCAAATAAGATTCAATATGTCATATTTGTTAAAATTTTCATATTTAATTGTATAGTTTCTTAAACTTTACAATTAAGTACAAATTTATTAAAAAATCTTCTCTCTTTAACCCCCTTTATTATGTATGACTTATTATTTTCCTAAATATAATTAAATATGAACTAAAGGAGTTTA
>JAOSBM010000001.1:13395194-13405795 GCA_027568955.1 Erythroxylum tenue
CGGGAAGGTCCCGGAACAAAATTTTTGTTTTTCCGCACCGCGGGTATATGATACTCGCACCGGGATTTTCCTACACTTTTTATCCTCCTTTATGCTTTGGGTAATCCTAAGGTTTTTTTGGAGTCCGAAGGGTTTAAAAATCCCTCGAAATAGAGCATTTGCGTGTCTGACCGACACAGGCCACGATTGTGGCTCACATCTGAGCCTTCTATCACGATCGTGGCATATAGGAGAAGATCATGCCACGATCGTGGGCCATTCTTAGAGCTTCTGTCACGATTGTTTAGGCCCGAATGTCACTGAAACTCCTCCGTTCTTCGATGTTGACCCTGAAACACTAGCAAACACATCAAGGCACCTCAAAAACATAATATTTAAGGTCAAAATCTTGTATTAACCTTTAAAACACTTAAAACTTAAATAAATAAATCACAAACTAACACAATTTTAGCCTAAACACACACTAAATGATTGAATTAATGACTAAACACATATCAAACTATGCCCTAAAACATTATGCAATTTACACTTATTAACATCCTCACACTTAAACGTTTGCTTGTCCTCAAGCAAACAAAACAAAAAACAACACAAAATCACATAGTACACAATGCAAAAATGAGGCAATGGCTTTAACTTTATGAAATAAATTTAACCTTAAACCTAATCATTCAAGTTGTTCCAAATCATTAACATGCAAAATCTGAGTCTAGGAGCTCTGGACTAAATATACAAATTAATCAAAACTTAAATGCCAGGTTTATTCACCCTTTCAATTGTACACACACATTAATAATTATTTGGTCATTCAAACATTGTAACTAATGCAAAGTACGTTTTCATGAAAAGTTAAGCTATTTACAAGTTCGATAGGTTTTTATTAGAAAACATTTTTTATTACTTTTGTGGACATAGACCTAGTCTTTTTACATAGAGGCAAACATTGGTGATGAATGTCGATCTAGTTACTCGACTAAGTTATATTTTTATTAAGTTGCTTGGTTAGAACGTCATTATAGTCTTTTGACTTAAAGGCATACATTTGTGATGCATGTTGATCCAGTTACTCGACTACATCACGGTCTCAACTGGCTATTAGCTTTATTCATAACCCGAAGCCTAGCAGAATAGTTATTTATTTAAAAATTTACAAACATATATATATATATGTTTGTAAATTATATATATATGTTTGTAAATTATATATATATATATATATATATATATATATATAATACTAAATCCTAATTAACTTGCATATTTTAGCCAAGGAATCCAGATCACTAATTTAGCGAGCTAATGAATCTTCATAACCTAATAGATTATGTTCAAAATTAAATCAATTTCAATCCATCTAAGCCATCGATACATTCACACAATTCACAATATGCAACCTAAACACACTAACATAACCATATGCAAAATTCACACTCAAATCAAAACACATAACCCTCCCCACACTTGAACAACATATTGTTCTCAATGTGAGAAGGAGACAAACAAACAAACCCACATGGAAGGAAGTAATATAAAAGAAAACAAAAAATAAAGTTAAAAGAAAAAGGGTAGAAACAAAACCTTGCGGTGATGGAGGTGGGGATGGTGTCGGAGGTGGCAATTGTACACTTTGAGCCTCAGAGTATAGATGAATCTGACATATATCCCAGCTTTGTCGTCGTTATGTGTGGGCCATCTCCTTTATCCTTTTAAAATTTTCCGCAAGTGTGTCTGTAATTGTTTTGGTGTTGGCAGAAGTTGAATCGAGCACTTTCTTCTAACCAAATTCTTCTGTGTCTTCTTCCTCTTCGGACTCCTCACTAGTCGAGTCCTCTTCTGCCTGCTGAGGTGGCGGTGCGCTAGAACTCGTTTGACTGATCCTGATTGTGACATGAGTCTTTCGGTTCGAGTCCTCTTCTGCCTGCTGAGGTGGCGTTGCGTTAGAACTCGTCTAACTGACCCTGATCGTCTCATGAGTCTTTTGGTTGATGTCTTGAAGTTCCATGTTATGGGACTTTAGGATTTCAGCACGCTAGAAGTGATGGTGATTTAGAAAATCAAAGAGTTAGATGGTTAGACCACTACCATCCACAAAATAATACTCAACAATAGTGAAAACTAAGTACCCCATACCCAAATTATTGCTCCTCTTACGTACAGTCACAATAATAGCATTTAGCATATGTGTAGAGGTGTACACTGAGATGTTGTGATCTATACACCACAACAGAAAAAATTCCTTCGTTGAGCGTTTGTTGGTTTCTGATTTGTTAAAATCCATTTGACACAAGAATTTATGTAACAATAAGTGCTTATGGATTTGTATAATATTTATGTGGGCATTCTTAGCGTCGAACCGCTCCAACCTAGTGAGCTCATTCCAATGGAAGATTATGGGAAACCGTAAATATCACACATGATTTCAATGCTCAGCTTATATGGTTGTCCCCACAACCTAAACCACATTTCTTTAGGGTTACTGGGTTCGAAATGAAGGGAAGTGAAGAATTCTAGGGTGATCTCCTGGTAGACAGGATATTGGAAGTGTATAAACTTACTCCACTGAATTCTTTCTGCTAAATTCTAAACTTTATATTGCAATTCTAGCCTATCAAGCATATCAAAATCAAAGTATTTCAGAACTACTATTTTTTTAACATTAAGGGATTAGAATCGAATACCTTCCTCCTTTGTGTAGATTGGGAAGGGTGCTTTGAAATTTGCCGCCCTGTTCCTTTGCCTTCAGCTCAGGACTTAATTTCTTCCCGATGATTGGTTGTGCTTTGCTGACTGTTTAATACACGGTATAATGGATTGCAATTACTTGGAAGTTGGAATAAAGTGGAAATTTGGAAGTTGGTTAGAGAGAAGTGAGAGCATTTAGAGGTTCTAAACTTAGAAAGATAAAGTTAAAATGAAAGTGAGTGAAAAAGTAAAGTAGGAAATAAATATATAGGTGAAGGAAGGGTAAAATGGTAAAAATTTCAACTGGAAATTGCGTGGACAGATTTACCCTGTTGCAGGCCATGATCGTGGCCTGTAATAATTTCACCAATTTCTGATTTTTTTCATCTTTTGTCCTTATACACCCCCCCTCGAGATCCTTTCCTAACTTTTTTTTAACACTATCACCTCATTATACTTTACTTCCCAGTCATCTTTATAAAAAATTAATGCCCTACTCTTCCATGATATTTATTTGGAAACGAAACAACCTAACTATGGAATTCAGACTATCTAAAATCAAGAAATAACTGGTAATTTAAAAACCATGGGCCGCCTCCCATGCAGTGCTACTTTTAATGTCATTAGCTTGACCTTCTATCATTGGAAACTAAGTCAGGATCAATTATGATCGGCTTGCTTCTGCCCTTTTCGTTTGACATCAGTTTTGTAGCCTGTAAGTAAGCTACAAATTACAAAATGATCAGAAGGACAATATTAATAAAATTATAAAAACCATTTAAGCTTAGTAAGGACCTTTTTTCAAACGAACTATTAACAAAACAGGGAATAACAAAACTGCCTGAATCTTCTATGGAATCCAATAGTTTGGGCAGTAAGAGGGTAAGTTATTCTCTTCTTGGTTCGTCCTCATTGGCCCTTATCTTCTCTTCTTCTTTAGCTTCTTGAACAGATACTTCCATAACTTCTTCAAGCTTAATGTCTTCTGTCAACTGTTTATCCTCTCATTCTTTTAAAGATTCGAGCACATCAATTTTTTTTAATGAGTTGCCCTCCTCTGGATTCCTTAATACATCATTCATGTTGAATGTCACTTGGTTATCACTAATCTGAAGGATGAGGTTCTCTTCATGGACATTTACCCCAGTTTTTTTAATGTTTAAGCATGGTATACCAAGATTTAGGGAATAATAGGGAGGGTTATCATTCTTTTCTTCATCTCTTGATTTTCTACAAGATGGGGTTTGGTTCGATTTCTCACAGGTTTTTCTTACTCTTCCCCATTTATAAGTATGATAGCGTAACATTGCTCTCGTGAATGTAATTCCACATTGCTCAGAGAGTCTTCTATGCTTCTCTTACAAAATTTTATTAGAAAGCTGTCTCACTTGAATCTCCAGGTTTTGAATAGAAGAGGCTTGATTTTTCGTTACTTAATCAAATTGCTCTTCCAGTCTCTTCTGGGTCTCTTCCATGTTTGTGAGCTTATCCTTGATTTTTTCCAATTTGGAATCCTATGAACTGGACTCATCTTGCTAAAATTCTAATAGGTCTTGATGTCCCATGTGAGTACTTACATTATTAGACCAATAAAAATATGGGTGGCTCTTCCACGCCAAAGTGTACATGTTCATATAAGGATGATGATTTCTCCAACTAAATTGGGGCTCATTGAAATCTACAAGAGTCCTTTGCTCCCTATAATATACATCCTCCATGATCGCTCTTTTTAGCTTTTCGTAACATTCAACTCTTGAGATTCCCTATTATTGTCCGGTGATATCCAAGTTGATGTGTCGTCTACTTTATACCTAGTTTTTTAAACACAAAAGAAGGTGAAAAAGCCTTAGACTATAAGAATTAAACTAATATACGCTTCCTCAACAACGACGTCAAAAACTTGATCGTGTCGTTTGAGCTTTAAAATTTATAAGCCCTCAAATACCACAAGTGCACGAGTTGCGATTGTAGTATAAGAGGGGTCGATCCCAAGAGGAGAGGGACTAATCTAATCCTAACATCTAAGACCAATAATATATTAAACTCAAAATAAACAATGCAATGGAAAGTAATCACGAGAATTGAATTCAACTACTTAAGTCAAACACTCAACACAAAGGAATTAACAACTGAGCAATATGTAATCACAATATAAATCAACCTAAGGAATTTACCAATTTATAAGAAAGGGGATTTTACTTATCATTAATGCTAACCTAGCTAAATATGTGTCAATGGAGTGTCGTTTCTAGACTATCCTAAGGCTGATTACTCTCTTTCGAGTTATAAACATTAAACCCTAAATTATAAATCCTAATCAGATTATGAAATTTGTAATATCTAAATTCATAAATTGTCCAAAACCTAATTAGATTTGAATCACTCTAATAAATAATTGGAAAATCGCACAAGATCTCTCTTCGCACAATTACCAATATGATTTATTACATTTTCTATTAAATCACCTAACGCTCATTAATCCAATTTAATAAATTTCCATTCAGTTCACCCTCTTAGTTTATTACCGAACTATGCAATAATGTAATTAAACCACGACATTCATCCAAATAACACAATAAAGTAAATTATCATTAAATCAAAATAAAATCCCAAAGGAAAGTTTAGAACATCATCAATATTCTAAATCCTATCATCATACTATCCATCTCAATTCTATACATCAATAAAGTCGAAACGACAAGGAAATACAATTTGGAATAGACAATGGAAAGTAGTGACGTCGGAAAACCTCCTGATCAAGGAAGCAAGTTGAGTCAACTTCCTCTTCCTCTTCCTTCTTCTCTTTCTCTCTCTTGATATTCTCACTTTAGGGTTTCAATGGTGGCTGCTTCTCCAAGCTCCTTTCTCTGCCTCTGTATGTTCTTTTTATCCTCTTTTGTATTTTAAGTAACCTTAGGGTTTTTTCGAAGTCCAAAAGGTCCAAAAAATCTCTTGAAATAAAGCATCTACGTGTCTGCCCAATGCAGGCCACGGTCGTGGCTCACATATGAGCCTTTTGTCATGATCGTGGCATGCAGGCCATGATCATGGGCCGAACCTGTAGCTTCTGTCACGATCTTGATGTGACCCTGAAATACTAGCAAATATGTCAAGGTACCTTAAAAACATAGTATTTAAGCTCAAAAGCTTGTACTAACCCTTAAAACACTTAAAACATAAATAAATCTCAAACTATGCCCTAAAGTATGATGCAATTTACACTTATCAAACACCCTTTTGGCTTGTTTATGTAAAGACTTGTTACTTGCCCATGGCATTAAAGAATAGGGCATATTGGGTGACAAAGGCCTTGAATTTTGATTGGAAGAAAGTTAGTGAAAAGAAACTCTTATAGTTGAACGAGCTAGAAGAACTTTAGTTGAATGCTTATGAGAATGCCAAGTTATATAAGGAAAAAGTTAAGAAACGGTACGACTCTCATATCAAGAAAGAGGATTTCAAAGTAGGAGATTCAGTGTTATTATTTAACTCATGATTGAAGTTGTTTCCAGGAAAGCTCAAGTCATGTTAGAGTGTGCCTTTCAAAGTAACCCACGTATTCAAACTTGGAGTGTTGGAATTGGAGAACAATAAAGAGGAAACCTTCAAATTGAATGGACATAGATGTAAGTCGTATCCCAAAAGAGTCTTTTCACAAGAAAGGGAAGTAATTTGTTTCCTTTCACTTCATTGAACATATTTGAATGAGGCTTGGTTAAGTTAGTGACCATAAATTAGCATATTATGTTAGTTATGTTTTTCATAAATTCTTGCATTTAAGTTTATTATTTTCATGTTTTGGAGTGATTTTGATTGATGAATCTCATATGTGGAAAGGTGTTACAGGTTAGGGAACAAAATTTGGAGGATGCACGAGGTACTGGCTACGATCAAGCTGCTTCAACCAAAAAAAAGGGAAATGGTGGTAAAATATGTCAATTTTAGAGTGTGCCAGGCCATAAACGATGCACATTTTGTCACGATCGTGCATCACTTACACTATCGTAATAGATGTCCCTACCCAATTGCATGCTCGTGCACAATATGCATGAAAATGCAGCCCCATTTTTGTCCTTCCATTTGAACTCTAACCTTATAATTTGTCTTCTTCCACCTCTCATCTTCTCTCTCTAAGTAGCAAGCCACCTTTATAACTTATTGTTTTCTCTCAAATCTCTCTTAAATTTCACTTGGATTTCACTCTTTTCTTTCATCTTTCTTTTATATTAACATTATTTCCATATAAATATCTAGTCATTCCCATCCTAAAAAACATATTTTTACTGGGTTGGGCAAGATTTTATCCACACTTTCTTTCTTATACAATTTTGCCTCTCTATTGTGTTTTTTTTTGTTTCTTAGTTCTTTTTGTAGGTTCTCCATCATCTCTCTAAGAATAAAAAAATCACAAACTGCTAAACCCCTAAAGGAAATGTGAAGGTGTCGAGTAATAGTAAACCTGATTTGGCTAAAGATTTTAGAGCTCCTTTTTCAATCTTCTCCTAAGAAGAAGGTAAGAAATTCCAAAACATCCATTCTAAAATAATTATTGCATCTTGATGTTTTGATTTTTCAATTTTAGAAGATGGTCATATATTTTCAATTCTAAAATAATTATTGTACCTTACTTACTTTCAAACATGATCATTTAAATTGTAAAGAAATATTGTATTGTGAATTTTGTATTTTAAGTATCTTTAGGACGAATATGCATGTTAATTAAGATATGATACATATTCTTTTACTTTATGACACTTGTTTGGATACATTTATAATTACATTCATTTAAATTGACAGGCATTGTTAGTAACCTTTTGTGAAAGTGATTGGCTAAGAAGAAATGAGGTAGGCTAAGAAATTAAAAAAAACATGTTAAATAAAATTCCTATTTCACTAGCCCTTTTTAAGAAAATTGGGTTAAGAATAAAGCTAGTATTCAGTTGAGAGTTGTGATATGACTGAGCAACTGAAGGCTTTCACGACAAGATGTTTGTCTTCACTTCAAAGGCTAGAATGACACTCCAACCAAGCTAAATAAAAAACATAACCTAGTTGAGTAATTGGACATTCATGACAAAAAGGTTGCCTTCGCGTCAAAAGACTAGGTGATCGTTAAAGAAAATCTAAAAAGTTGGTGCTTGCAATAAATTAAACCTACTAATCTTTTAAAAATAATAAGAATTTTCATGAAGGGTTACTATAGTTTACCTTTTTAATTAATCAAAAATAATAAATGCATGCTTACAAGTGTCATAGATGCATGAATAGGTGTCAATATTTTGATTAATATGTATATTCAAATTGAAGCACTTAAACATGAATGGAATAAGTATGTTGGCACTTTTTAAGTGGTTGATGTTTAAGGTTTGATGCCATTGTACCATATTGCATTATTGCATGATTATATGTTTATGTGTTTTGCTTATTTGTCATTTTAGTTTTTCTTGGGGACAAGCAAATATTTAAGTATTCGAATGTTGATAGGTGTATAATATAGTATGTTTTCTAGGAGTTTAAGTGTGTTTTGAAGTCTTTTATTATATGATAATTATGTGTTTATTATTTATAATTTTGTTCTTCTAACTGTTTTTGTGTGTTTTAATTGTTTGATTGTTTTAGAGCAATGGTTTGATCTTGATTCTATGTTTCAAAGGTTGTTTGATGTGTTTATTAGTGAGTGGAAACATGAAAGATTGAAGAAAAGATGAAGAAGAACTTGAAGAATAGGAAGATGCACAATCAAGCATGAAGCAGTTACATAGGTTGAGTCTCTGTCACGATTGTATCTCCCATGCTCGATCATGACAGAGGGCATGGATAGGATGCACGATTGTGCATAACTTTTTCAGCACATAAATTTTTTGAAATTTTGACCTTTCAAGGCTATTTTTGGAACCAAAAATAAGTGGGAAAACTCTAAAAAGAACCCTAGAAGGCTCAAGAAATATTTAAGGAAAAGAAAACAACAAAATGGAGGTTGTATATCATAAATAAGCAGATTAAAGGGGAGACATCAAGATTAACTCCAGTATTTCCAAAATTTCCAGATCAAGACATAAAGTTGTTTTCTTTCTTTTCTCTTCTTATATTTCATTGTCTTGGATGTTAATTTTGATTAGTAGGATGTTGAACGTGATTATAGATTTATAAATCCATATTAAGGATTATTCTTGAATTGTTTTGTTAAACTTTATTCATGTTGAATTCAATATATATTAATGCTTTGTGATATTTATTATGCTTATGTTTGATAAGAATTGAGAGATTGAATCAAAGTTATATGTGTTAAGATGCGTAATTAGAGTTGGTCACTTAATAGGTCGGTAAATATCAGGTTAATAAACAATTGAAGAGAGATGTTAATTATGAGTTAATTATCTTTAGGATTGTTTCAAATCTAATTGAATAGTTAATAGTAGTTTTGTGAATTGAGAGGTTTCAATTCTGTTATTATCTATTTCACTTGAGATTACTTGATTAGATCTCAAGAGAAGGTAATCAAAATCTTAGGATATCTATAGTCAAACATAATTAAATTAAGAGGATAAAGGGAAGACAAATCAAGGATAGAATAACTCCTATGTTTCCATTATTGATTAACGTTATTCTTATTGTTAGCATCAATTATTCCATTGTTTAGTTTTATTAGTTTATTTCAATTAGTTAGTTTATTTCAATTTCAACTAATTTATTTTAATTCAATTCATCCAATCTTTTATTACATTATACAAAGTGCATTCAAGTTATTAGGTGACTAATCAATCCTTAAGAGTACAATACCTTTCATATTACAAGCTATGATCTGCATACTTACAGTACGAAAGTTTTTAATATAAAATTCCAACAACACCTAGCATTAAATTGGGAGTAATAAAGTTGGAAAAGGGGACAATCAACATTATGATACCTGAGACAACTAGCATAGATTAGGATTGATAGAGGCGGAAGCATGATTCACTAATTTTGGATTTTGAAGCTGGAGGAGAGCCAAAGGAAGATTGGCTCATGAGATTAGGTGGAAGGGGGAATACAGGGTTGGAGTTTAAAGAGAGTGAAGAAGAGTTAGTTGTTGAAGCGTGCTCCATTGCCATAAAAGGGAAGGAAATTGTTAAAAGGTTATTGAAAGAGTTCTTGCCTAAGTTCATTACTAAAAAAGGTAACAAAATTTTGAAAATTTGAATATAAAAGGAACTAAGGCAAGCGAGGGAAGCACAAGCTAAAAAGAGGTAAGGATAAAGAAGAGTTTGAAGGTGAAGGGCAACTTGGAAGAAAAAGAGGTAATAGTGAAAGTTTGGAGGATGCTAGAGAAGACAATGAGGAGAGGATAGGTGAAGCAACCAAAAATAGCGAATGAATGGCAATGTCACTTAAATTCTCCTTTATTAGAAGAGAACAAGATCATCAACAAAGTAGGGAAAGATGGATACATCACAAGAATGAGAAGGTTTTCAAGTTGTGAGGATAATGTACATAAATATTTTAAATGGATTGAAGGTCTTATTTTAAAAAAATAATAAATAATTAAGGAATATAGGAATCTTACTTTTAAAATATATTGTATCATCTAATTAGTGATGGAGATAATAATATTGGACCACAATCCTAGTTTTTTTAATTCTAGTATTTACTCAAATAATGTGATTATATTTAGGGAGTAAATTTCTTCTTGAAATGATCAAATCAATTAATAATTAAAATGTCATATTCATAGTTGGTTCAGCCAGATTCTGACCGGACTGTACGTTGCCGTTTGGATCTATGAGTTGACTGTTCTTCGTCGTGAAGCTAACGTCGAGATACCTGCAAAACAAAGAAGGCACGTCGGGGGTTGTGTCTCGATTAGCCCCTCCGACGCTCAAGTAAGTCTTTTGGTGAAGGTGGGATCACTGTAAGCAAGGAGAAACTAGGTCTTTTATTGT
>JAOSBM010000001.1:13475295-13490245 GCA_027568955.1 Erythroxylum tenue
TTTATACGAACTTTTGATTATTTTAGTGCTCTAGCACGCCACCCTCGCGGGGCACGGACTCGGATATCACCATCGATATCGGGTTCGAGTCTTGCGGGAGTGGGTTATTACAATTAACATTGTTGATAATGATTCTATAACTTCATAAGTTTCATCAACTTGCTCGTTCACTTCCGATTTATCCTTAAGTGCTAACTCATCTTCAACACTTTCTTCCTTAAACATATCTTTCACAAATGAATCCATAATATTCATATGATAGTCGGATTGAAAATCATTCGAGTGCTTCATTGCTTCAAAAATATTAAACTTTACTATCTCTCCATCAAATTCAAAGGAAAGAGTACCCTTATCCACATCAATTTTCGTCTTGATCGTCTTCATAAATGACCTACCCAAAAAATCAAAGCTAAATGTTCAACACTTTGTCCATCTATTTTCAAGATGTAAAAATCCACTAGAAATACCAAACTGTTTACTTAGACTAAAACATCCTCAATAACTCTAATAGGATGCACATATGAATGATTAGATAGTTGAATAATCACATTAGTTTCTTGCAAAGAATTCAGATTTAAAGATCGATAAATTGAGTATGACATGACATTACTAGATGTACCTAAGTATAGCATGACATGCTCAATTTTCTTATTAACAATAACACATGGAAGTGTAAACATACCTAGGTCTTTACATTTTCTAGTAATTTTCTATTTATCACAGCTAATACATTGTTACCGAAAATAATTCTCTCTTATCTTTCAACTTCCTTTTATTTGTGCACAGCTCTTTCAAGAATTTCGCATATTTTGGAACTTGCTTGATGGCTTCAAGAAGTGGTATATTAATTTCCACCTTTTTGAAGGTTTCCAGGGTCTCTCTTTCATGCTCATCTTCTTTTAGTTTATCCTACCAATTAGGAAAAGGAGGTACACGTGAATTAATTGATATTGATGAAGATAAATCTTTTTTTTTTACCTTTATTGATTTTTGAGTTGGAAGTTCTTTCTTCTTTTTCTCCATCATTGTGTTTTTCTACCTCCATTGGTACAGAACCTCCAGACTGAATTTCCTTACCACATCATAAATTCATTACAGTCACATTCTCCTTAAGATTCGTCATCATTTGGGAAGGTAATTTTTCTAATGCTTGAGCTTCTAATGTACTTACGGAGATGGCTAATTGAGTGATCTGATTTCCTAAGTTCTAAAGGATTGCTCTTGCTTTTTGTTGAAATTGTTTAGCGACAGTAGTAAATGCCTCAACAGTTTCATCTAAAGGCATTCCTGAATTTGAAGATTAAGTTCGAGCATATGTAAGGGCTTGAGGTTGTTTAAAATTGTGAGGGGCCTCCTTGATTTCCATAGCTCAAGTTTGGATGATCCCTCCATCTTGGATTATAATGATTGGAATAAGGGTCATATTTTCGTTGAGGTTAGCCAAGAAATCCCCCTATCGCATTAGCCTCTTCAAGAGAATCTTTTTGCAAAGTAGGGCACATATACTTAGGATGTCCAAAGAATAAGCATATTCCACACACTATTGCCAATTACAATTGACCTATATCCATTTGACAAACTAAAGCGGTTAAATATGAAATTTTATCCTCAAGGTGTGCATTACTTACCTCATTCAAGCACTTAACAACTCCATCCATCCTCATCCTAAACTGTTGAGAATTTTTGGCCATAATTGATATCAATTGTCTAGTCTCCTTAGGTGTTCTATTTACTAAAGCTCCTTCACTAGCTGCGTCAACTATACTTTGATCCATTGACAATAGTCCTTCATAAAAGTACTGATTCAAAAGTTAGGATGGAATCTGATGATATGGACAACTGACATATAATTCCTTAAACTTTCCCAATAGTCATATAATGTTTCTCCAGTAATTTTTCTTATACCATATATCTCCTTTCTGATATTCGTTGCTCGTGATGTAGGAAAGAATTTCTCCAGAAACATTCTTTTCATCTCATTCCACGTTGTCACTGAGCCAGGGGGAGATAGGATAGCCAATCCTTTGCCTTATCTTTCAATGAGAACAGAAAGGCACTAAGATTAATTTGTTCTTCTATCACCCCTTGTGGCTTCATTCCAGAGCAAACAATATGAAATTCCTTCAGGTGTTTATGTGGATCTTTACCTAAAAGACCACAAAAAATAGGCAATAAGTGAATCAAAAAAGGATTTCAATTTGAAATCTACCTCAACATCTAGAAATTTTATGCATAAGAGTTATTGATTCAAATTCAGTGCCACTAACTCCCTCAACGCTCTAAGGTTAAGATTTGCCATCTTTTCTTCCATTTCTTGAAAATTAGAGTCTTCACCAATTGTTAGATCTACTTCAACTTTCATATCTGAAGGTGAATTACCGCTTCCTTGTTTAGTCTCTTTTATCAAACGACGCACTGTCTTCTTAATTTTTGGATTGCATTGTAATTTACTTTTCTGAGAAAAACGAGTCATACAAGACAAGAGGTTAACAGTAACTATGAAATAACACAATTAAACTAAAAAACTAAAGTAGTTCTTTAGCAACGACGCCAAATTTTGGTCACATTGTCGAAACCCCCAAACTAATTCTTATTCTCTAAACTTCTTGTAGTAGTTGTGGAACAAGGTCGAATTCCTTGCGAACTAAACACTAGTTTCTTAATTTCAGGTAATAAAATAAAATGGGAGGTTTGGACTAATTAATTAATTAATTAAAATTAATAAGAAATCAAATTAAATCAATTGAATATAAAAGGGGAAAATTCAAGAATACCCAACTCAGATTCAGGGGAAAGATCTCATCTAATTGTAGCAGTGATCATTGTTCTAAAAAGAATATTTTTTTAGAATTCAAACAGGTAGTTCGAAACATATTAAGATAGTCGTAATAAATTTCAAAAATTCTTAAAATAATTAGTTCAAACCTAGCATCCAAACGAAAACTTACCATCCATTGTCTGAGTGTGATATCATTCATATCAAATAAATATAACAATAAGCTTAGTGAAAAAGACTAGATCCTAAATGAAGCAATTGAGATAGCTGCAATTATTCAACTTAGTTCTTTTGTTGAACATAAGTTAAATATGCTATTTCATAATTAACCTATTTGCCACTTGTACTAATCCTTCACAACAATTACGGATCATTAAATTAATGGATAGTAATAGAATGATAAACATTAAATTAATTGTCTAATTAATCAATATTAATCATTCATCAAATATAAGAACTTAAAATAAGAAATCCTTGAATTAAAAACATGACTAAAAGGTTTAGAACATAAAAAATCACAAGGTTACAACTAGAATATCGAATCCTCTTGAATTAGAATAATTGAGTTTAGTTACACTTGACTTTTGCTCCAATTACGAAAATGAAAGAAAGACAAAGAATTGAGAGAAAAGTAAGAAGAGACTGATTCCTTCTGTTGTGAGGAATGTCCCTTTTATAGGATTTTCCTGATCATATCCTAATCTAATTCTACCTTGCAAAGATGTCTATCTAAAACAAATTCATCAAATTTGTACATGATAGGGATAGAAAGAAGTTTTTCAGTTAAACTCCAACTCTTCAAGTGATTAGTCTTATCCACTACAGTAATCTCCAATTTATCCAAAAATCATGATTATCATCAATAATGTCCCAATTTGATGCAATCTCCACTTTTCATCTCCTAAAACAAAAAAAAACATTAATTTTAATATTTAAGAACTAAAATAAATCTAAAAAAAGGAGATAATATCAATTAATATATCAAGATAACATCTTATCACTATTATTCATCTTGCACCTACAATTGTAGTATCATAAGGATGGGCTTTAAATAAATTAGATGTTAATAACGCCTTCTTACAAGGCACTTTATCTAACTATGTTTTAATGCAGCAACATCAAGTCTTTATTAACCCTCGATATTTGATTCTTGTCTATAAGATAAATAAAGTAATTTATAGCCTTTATCAAGCTCCCAGGACATAGTATAATGAACTTCGCTCATTTCTTAACGTATAGTTTCATAAATTCTAAGACTGAAGCCTCCCTCTTTATTTATAATGTGGGCACTTACACTATGTGTCTACTTGTATATGGATGACATTATAATCACTACCAATCAATCATTATAAATTAAACATTTTAGTACTCATCTCTCCAAGTAGTTCTTTCTCAAGAATCTTGGCCAACTAAACCACTGTTTAGGTGTTAAACCATTAGATCTTCCAAGGGTTTGTTCTTATCTCAAGAATGATATACTCTCAAAGTCCTCAAGCGAACTAAAATACATGAATTCAAAGAAGTAAGCACTCATATTTCTCCATTGACAACACTTACACTTGATAATGGCTCTCCTAGTCATGGTCCAATTAAGTACTGATGAGAACTCGGTTCTCTTCAGTATGTTTCCCCCACACGAACTGATGTTAGCTATACTATCAACAAACTAGCTTAGTTCATGCACAAACCAACATCTACTCACTAGCTTGCTATGAAGATGATTCTTCAACATCTTAAAGAACATATGATTATGACATTTCCTCTAAGCTTATTCACCCTTACAACTCATTCACCACTTACTCTTTGTTCATTTGTTAATGCAGTTTGGGCTAATGATGTTGATACATGACACTTCACTTCCACCTATGTTGTCTTTCTTAGTTCCAACCCCATTAGATGGAAGCTCCAATATACAATATATTATGGTTCATTCTTCCAGTGAAGCTGAATATTGTGTCATTGCAGTATCTACAACTAAATAAATTAGTTGGCTAACTTGATGAAAGAACTTAGATATCCCATTTTAAGTACCTCCCACTATTTATTATGACTATATCTTAGAGCAACTTACTTATGCTCTAATCCTATCTCCCATTCATGTATGAAGTATTCTGCCATTGAATTTTATTTTGTACATGATCAAGTCTCTTAAAAATAGTTTCAAATATATCATGTTCACAATGTAGACCAACTAGTTGATTATCTCACTAAGTCTTTTTTCCCATAAACTTTTTTTTACTTATTGTTCCAAAACTTGGTATCCTTCCTGAACTCTTGCACATGTGAGGGTATGATAGAAATTAATTATAAATTGTAATAGCTCCGTAATTAAAGGTCAATTTCCAGCTATGCAATCTCTTAAATTTAATTAATTCATTATAAGATATGCAGGCTAAATTACTGTTACGATTAATATTTGTAAATTTCGTTATATTTAATTCATTGTATACTTACAAGTGATTTCTTAAAAATGAAATGTAACAAAATTCACAAATATTATTTAATCATAACCCCATCAAACATTAAGAAATTTAAAATATTTAAGGAATAATCTGTGGATGACTTTCTAAGTTCAAGTGGAAGAAGGTGCCGAGTAGTAGTTTGACAGTATAAAACCATCCTGACCAAAATGAAGACAGATAATTGGCCATTGAACGAAATGAAGTGTGGACTTTGGTTAATTTCTGGAGTCATGATTCCACCACAACATGAGCTGGTAAAGAGAGAGATGGTGTGAAGTTTGAATGTGACTTACTTTTGTGGAGTGGAAAGAAATTGTGATCCTTAGACAGTAAATTATGTCATAGCATTTTGATATTCCTATGCGAGTTTGAGACAGTGATGGAAAAAAAAGTATCAAGTACTTCAACTTGGAGACTACTACTTCAAAGAGACAGATAACAAAGAGATATTGGGTCCAATTCTTGATTAGACAAAGCAAGCCAAACCCAACAAGGGAATCATTTCTGTTTTTTTTTTCCTATTGCAATAGACAAGCACGTGACTTCCAAGGCCAAACTTCACTCATTGCCCATCTTTTCCTCCTCCATACCATCAATAGCCCCACCCGTTCCGGTACTTCAAACGTCAAATGTGTATCCATATCTAGACGGGCATATGTATATGAATCTTATCCAAAAGCCCTTTCTAAGTATTTTACTAAATGTGTATCTATATCCAGACGGGCATATGTATATGAATCTTATCCAAAAGCCCTTTCTAAGTATTTTACTAAATGTGTATCTATATCTAGACGGGCATATGTATGTTCTGTGCATATGAATCTTATCCAAAAGCCCTTTCGAAGTATTTTAAATGTGTATCTATATCTAGACGGGCATATGTATGTTCTGTGCATATGAATCTTATCCAAAAGCCCTTTCGAAGTATTTTACTATTATATGTTACAAGATATCATTTTCTTTTTTGTGAAAGACTAATGACATATAAATAGGAAATGCTTTTCACTTTTGTGTAAAGAAAGTGCCATCTGCCATCAAGTGTTTTGATGTGGACATATAATTAGTTTTGTTTACGGATAACAATATTATTATTTCTTTAATAATGACCAACTAGTAACAATTGAATGTAAATTAATAAGTAAATGCTTGAAATCATACAATAATTTATTAATTATATTAACAAAATAATAATAATAATGATGAATTCGACTTAATTGATTGATTATAAATTTTAAAATAAAATAAATTCATATTTTAAATATAATTTGTAATGAGTTTTGAAGTTTTAAATTCAAAATTTAAAGTGCTTGAATCTGTTTTAGAGTTTTTGGATCTACTAGTTGAGTCATTTGGCAATTTTTTGTTTATTAAAATTTAAATTTTGGCAAGAGTCAGAGAAAAAGTACAAATATGTTACACCTTATGGTATGCTTACATAATATCTGTCCTGATACCTTCTTCATATCTTGATTTATCGTTTCACTAAATTTTAGTGATCAAATTCGAATCTTACCTAACTTAATGAAACCTAATTAACTTTGCAAGCCATGACATATCGTTTTTTCACTTATAAATATGAAAACATGAAGCATAGGACAGCACTATGGAATCACAGTAGATGCTGCTATACATCAACTTCCTCAATCTACTTGTCGGCCACTTGTCGCCCCCACCGTCCCTTCAGCTCCGCCACCTCATTAACGACAGACTGTATCCTTTGCATTAAAATGTGGGAATGTCCCATTGGATGTGCTGTCGATGAGTCTCTCAAAGTCCTTTCATTTGGACTCGTCTGATTCATTTAGGTAGTGCCCCACATGGAGGAACAAGGTTGTCTCGAAAGATGGAGGAGAGTGCTGTTGTTGTACTTTAATACTTAGCCTTCCGTTTTCATTCACCCCACGAGTGCAGAATATATTGACTAACATTAATCTCGCAGTTGAATGGTTATCTTAACTATGTGGGACAGACAACATCTATAGTTGCTGATCAGCTCCAACACTATCTTGAGAAAGCCTAAACTTTCTCCATTGTTACTACATCTATGCTAAAAGAGTTCATGGTCGTGCGTTCAATTAGTACATTTCTACACGAAGTGATAGGATAGGAGAGTAGAATTTTTTTAAAGAGCAAAACACACCACTTATAATTTTTTGGCTGCCAAAAATATGTGTCTACTGGGTTCTTTCACACTAAAAGTGGCAGAGGCAATGGCATTGAAAGAGGCCCTCAGCTGGTTGCAAGATAAAGGATGGGAGCAAGTTGTTTGTGAGAGTGATTGCTTGGCGGTGATCCAGGCTGTGATTACCAGGGATTGGCAGGATCTTACTTCCTTTGACGCCATCATAGACGACATTCGAAGATTGCAAGCGCAAAGTAGGCAGCAGATTCATTTTAATGTTGTCACACGATCTGAAAATTGTGTAGCTCATTCCCTTGCTCAAGCTACTAGATTGTTCAACAACGTTGGAGAATGGTTTGTCAATCCACCCAACTTTATTAGGGATGTTCTGTTAACAGATATAACTTAATAAAACACCCTCTTTTTCAAAAAAAAATAATAATTTTTATATGACCATAAAAAATGGCAAGTTACGGTGCTTTGATAACCCCTATTGTTGGTATTAAGGATCTAATCTTCTTTTTCCATTGAAATAATGTGTCCTTTAGTTGTTAACAACCAAATGGGAAGAGTTGGGAGAAATTTGTAATTCACACTTTTCTTGTTTCGATCGGGTCGATATTTGTTTCTTAGTTTTCTTAGGCTCCATTTAAAAGTGAAATTGGCTGTATCGGTGTAAAAAAGGGCTCTTTAAAAAAATTCAAACACCTTAAATTAATACCTTCAGCTGACCAATTGAACCCACCAACCTATCAGATGAGAGTGATAAGACCTATTAGTATCCTGCAACAACAGTTTCTTTAAACTTCATTCTAGTATTCAGGACTAAACCCACAAGGTATAGTGGTTTGTTAAAGTTTTCCAAATTAACCCCATTTAGTAGGAAAGGAAGTCAAGTAACATTAGGCTGAAATAAATGGGTGTCATACATTAATCTAGCAGATTGCATTACAAACTTTTTTAAGTTCATCATAGCGTCTTTTTAACTAGATATATGCACTAGAACTGTTTATATTTTACAATAAGCTTTTCTTGTTGTTCCAAGCCACAAGCATTTTTTAGGAATCCTTTTCTCCTTCTTGTTGATACTATAAACTAACTCTTTATTGCAAATGAATAAAACCTTTCTAATTAAAACCTATGATATCTTCAAGTGTCAACTTGCATGCTGCTCCAATTAATTAATTCTTCAATATTGGGGTTATCATGCCAATTAATTGTGAAGATCATGTCATTCACCTACCTTTAATCCATGCTAAAGCAATATGACCATTTCACTAATAATTACATAGATTGCATTATCCACTTCCTTTAGGATGGGAAATTTCAACACTAATGAGGTTTAGTGTGTGTCATCCAATTAATTATGTGGGATTTTTTGTTTCAATTTAATTGCAGGGAATTTACTTACTATACAGAATGTATCTTTTTTCTGTTGACCATACCGAAACAAACATCATTTATGCATGGCTATACCGTCAATTTATTGCCTCTTTAAACATGCTACCAATATGATTATTTATTTCAGAACCAGGATTACTTTTTACCTAATTTTGTAAGATTAATTAGGATTTAGGGATAGCAAATATGACCTAATCCGGCCCGACTTGACTTAGACAAGAGTTGACTGGGCTATGGGTCGAGACTGCTTAGCCTGACCGGGCCACGGGTCGGGCTCACATTGGCATTGCGAGCTAAATCACGAGCCACCTAACCCATCCCTAACCCGGCCCGACTCAGCCCATTGCCATCATTATTAGGATTAGATGAAGATGCCCCTTTCAAGCTTAATTAGATAATAAACACATGTCAACTTCGTAGCAGATACTTCTTCAAATAGAGGTATAATAGTTTAATACATAAAGTTGTCTACAAAATTGCACGTGTCATATTTGTTTGTTTGCAGCTACTTTGGTATGACGAATGTATGATAGTGAAGGCTTTACTTACTTCGTAAGTATAATTTGAAAGAGACCATGTATCATGTTAGTATGTTATGCTCTTTGACCTTGAACATTAGGTGGAAAACATTTCCTGTTGCCTTCGAAAGTAGAATACTCATCAAATACAAGATGATCAATTGCGTTACTTCTATGCCTAAGAATAAGCTTTGTTGAATGAGGCAGCATATTATGATTTCTTCACCATTCGACGATGAATTTATCGGACTTAATTGTATATATTAGAGATGAATAATGGTGTGGGGATGCTGCATTACCTTTAATTATGTTGTCAATAATTCAATTCCATAATGAGGAATGATAAATTAATTTATTACCAATGTATATTTATTTATAAGCATAACATATGGGAAGAGAACATTTATTGGACTTTTTTTTTTAATCTTTTAGAATTTCTAAGATGGTATAGCAATTCATATCTCATAAGTTGAATTTTCTAACATATTTTTTAAAAATGGAAACAAGCATCAAGTTCTCAACGAAAGTACGTAAGATATAAACTAAACATAAACCTCTTTCTGGTTTGTAGAGTTGTGTTTTTCTTCTCAATCCCATTCATGATATAAATATCGTTTTTATTACTTTGTAATTACTTTATTAGAGGTAAATTATTTTGAAAAAGTTGTACCATGCTGATTATTCTTTTAAAATTTGGGACAACTTCATACCATCTTATGTTAGTCTCTTTTACTATCACTACAAAACTGGTTTTTAGCTACTTCTTTTTTTGCAACGATTTGCAAATCGTAGCTAAAAGTTAGCTTTTTGGTGACGCTTTAGCAATTCGTCACCAAAAGCAAAGTTTTTGGTGACAGTTTAACAATATCGTTGCAAAATTTAAGTGTTTAACGATAATTTTCTTTAATCATCACAAAATGTGCAACATTTCACAACAGTTCGAAAGGTTTGATGCGAAATGTCTTGACATTGGTGCCGATTCTAGTAATCGTCACAAAAAGTGGTACTTTTGGCGATGAATTTTTAAAATCTGTTGCCAAAATTGATATTAAAGATTTTAAGGTCACAATGTTTTACTATATCGTCGCTAATAAATCGTTGCAAAATGTTCAATTTTTTGCGGCGTTCTCTATATTTCGTCACGAAATCTTGGACTTTTGGTGACAAATTATTTAAATTGTCGCCAAAAATTGATATAAAGATTTTATATCTTATGTATTTCTTAGGATAATTTTAATGAATTATAATTGACACACACATACACACACACACACACACACACACACACACATATATATATATATATATTCATTTGCCTTTTTTATAAATTTGTTTAAATAGCTAATGCATTCAAAACTATTTGAATTTTTTTAAATATATGGATTTATACACAAATGATTCTTTAATGATGCCTATTGTATATAGTACTACACTTCTATTCATACAAAAATTTCATGAAAATATAATGGAGCATCTAAAAATTGTAAAATGTTTTCAAAGGTTAAAATATATTGTTGAAAACACACGGTAGGTAATTTAAATTTTGAAAAGTAAATATTTTTTTGATATAAAAAGACAATCATACCTAAAATTTTAACGTTAATAAAATCAAAATATCATAAATTTAAGCTGACTACTATTCTTAATCATTAATATTTATTAACAATAAAATAATAATACATATAAATATTGAAATATGGTAAGCAATATAATATAATGACATATGGTAAGTACTACAAGATGTTAATTAGAAGTTTAATAATTCTTACAAACAAAATAATAAATAAAATTTCATGCCTAATATTCCATTGAAAAAGAAAAGAAATATTTATTTTTTTGGATTCCAAGTGACATTAGACTCGGTCGAAAAGTAAAGAGGTTCTCAATTTCTGGATTCCCAAGAAGGCTCCTTGCACGTTTCAAGTCATCAATTGAAACAGTTAAAGATCTTCCCTCATGGTCTAGTTTATTGACACCCTCTTCTAATAACTTCTTTGCTTTAACTAAATATGCAGAAGATGCAGTTAACAATTTCCCAGATGCAGTGTGGATGACGGTATTAGATGAACCGCACGTACCATACATTTCACTTAATGAGCAAATAATATACAACAATCAAAGCTAAATCAAACGGTAATGGGAACCCAAATTCGAACACATGTATACCCGAATGATAAACTCCATCATCATCACAATGAACAGACATAGTTTTTGCAATCGACCACTATTCCAAAACAACCAATTTTTCTAATCTTGTTGGTGCCATCGGGACATCGCCACCGCCTCCATTTCCATTTATATTCTCTTGAATATTCGAGGAAGCTTAACACAACATATATTATATACATTCAGATGTTCATATAATAGCTTTCGGATAGAAAATGAGATACAAATAATAAAGAAAGAGAGGTAGTTTGAATGATACTAAAAACCCTAAAGAAGAAGATCGATCATGTAAGGCAAGCAGTGATTAGTGTTTGATAAGGAGGTTTGTTCTGCATCGATTTGTTTTTCATTAGGGAGAATTTTGCCACATTCCTCCTAGCAAAGCTCATTTCTACTATCAAAAACTAGTCCTCACGTCGACATTCCGCGATGAATTAATATTAATAGTTTTATTCTGAGAAATCAATAGAAGACTTCTTATTTGAATGTTCCAAAATTCTGGCAATGTTAGTTTTATGACCTATCAAGTGAGACTACATTTAATGATAAGGTTGAGAATGTTAAGTTTGAATGTACTATGTTTAGGGGATGCATAAACATCTCTTGCAGCTCTGAAATATGATTGCTTCTATGTACATAAACATCCCTTGTAGAATCCTCTAATGTAAAATAGATGTGTATTTGTGATTACCTATATATGTTTTGATTCCTTGCTAATATTTATGGTTTTGACCATTTGACTTTTAATTGTTGTGTGTAATCACAGCCTCATGACACATTGAATTAACGTCCTTATGATGGATGCATATGTATACTCAATGTGGTCAGATTTGGTGTAAAAGCAATCATATGGTAAATATTTATATAAACATCCATTGCAGATGGTGCCTTGATTCTCTAACATACCTTTCATCAAACAGTTAGCAAGGTTTCCTCAAACAAGCAAGGAAGGTGGAAAAAAACTTTTACCCATACACATCCAACGTAGAAACACAATTCCCCATCTTCCAAACACAATCAGAAAGGGAATCCCATACACCATTTGTAGAAAAGAAAACTCGCATAAAGTCCAAAGCGTAGCAAAATAATAAAGCACAATAAGGAGGGTTATTGGTAACAGAAAAGAAGAACAATACGTACCAACACAGGATATGATGTTTTCTTCGACGGTGACTTAAACAAGATAGTAGACAACCACAAAACAGGAGTCGACGCTTCTTCAAAGGATTACGAAGAGGAAATACGATAGCTAACTCAAAAATGAAGACAACTTCGTTTTCGTGTTAATAACCAAGTTCAAAAAGACATCATTTTTTTGTTAAGCTAAACGACGTCTTTTTCGATTAAGTTGGAAGAAATATACCATTTGGCGATCATTCAAAAACACGCTGCCAAATGTTATCCCATTACCATTCAGGTTCATCTTTGGCTAACATAATTATATATAATATATAAATTATATCTAACAATACGGAATTTGTTTATAACAAATAGAGAATTAAGATTAAATAGAGTAATATATTACATAAGTGAGATTTGAGCAAATTTATATATTATGTAATAATTAAAAAAATCATTATACTAGTTACAATTATTATCTATACATTCATATAGCATTATATTAATTACCATATATGATGATGATGATGATGATGATGATGATGATGATGATGATGATGATGATAATAATAATAACAACATTTTAATTAAAAATAAATTGCAATATAGTAAAAAATGGAAATCAATATTAAATATTAATATGATATTCTTAAAAATCAAATTTAATATTATTTAAAATCTATTGTAAGCCTAAAAATAAATGTAGTTAACAACAATGTCATTTCAAAGATCAAATTTAATATTAATCACAATGATTTGTATAAGTGTCAAAATAAATTTCGTTAAAAAATGTCATATATGCTTTTCATTAATCTCTTTTAATATATATGATTTCATAATTTTATGTGGTCTCACAAAATTGATTTTATCATATATAAATTCTACCATAATTTATGTATATTATATAATAAAAATTTAGCAAAATTGAAAAATATAATAAAAAGTATAGTATTAGTGACGATTTTGCAAATTGGTAGCCAAAGTTTCATGCCGAAACATTTGGTAACGATTATAAATTGTCACCAAAAAGTTTAACAGTAGCAAAATAAACTTTTTGGCGACAATTTATAATCGTTACCAAATGTTTCGGCATGAAACAGGTAAACCCAAAAGGAGACGATTTTGTAAATTTTTAGGCAAATATTCGCATACCAATGAACATTTGGCGACATTTTGTGGAATTGTCGCCAAATGTTGATGCATGAACAAATTTACTTAAAGGGCGACGATTTGCTAAATTGGTAGCCAAATTGTCAACTTCTAATTAACATTTGGTGATGATTGTTGTGATCTTCGCCAAATGTTACTGCATGAAAAAAAAAGCATAAACGACGTCATTTGTTCAATGATAAATGACATCATTTTCTAATATATTTTATCAAAGACTCGACTCACCCCCGCCCCTCCCAATTTCTTTCACTCTTTCCTCTCTTGCGCCTTTCTTCTTCATTTTCCCTCTAGTTGTTGGCATTATGTGTAACATACCGTTTCCATTCAAAGGGTTAGAACTCTAAAGATTTGGTACATGTGTAATCAACCAGAGAAATTAGGAAAACACATCTCATGCTCATGCATTACATAAGGTGCACATACACATGAGTAGTGAATACTTGCTCGTAAAAATCATTGTACATGCATTCATTGACATTCCGGGTATAATTGTTAATAAATATGATTGTTCTTGAGAATTGTGACTTCTTTATATTGAATGTTTTGGAGAGTGTAATTGTTGTTTTAGAATATTTGGATAATTTTGGGAAAATTTTCTGAAAAATTCGGAGTAATTTCTGGACTAGAAAAAATGCCGAGTGGCAAGACAATTGATAAATGGTAGTAGAATTTACTGTCAAATGGCAATGTAATTTTTGATACATGACCTTAGGCATTATTGACAAGTGTCATTGAAAATTATGAGACAATTGAATTAGAAATTGGAGACAAAATGAGCTAGTTATTAAAAGGGGACAAATGGAGCCCTGGAATAGTGACATGTGTCACTTGCCACACCACACATTAGTCACGAAATTATGGAGAAAAGACCATAATTTTTGGTCTTTCACTCCTCCACTCACGACATAAGCTCCTTCTCTTCATTTTCTTCATTTCTTCTCCATTGTTCTTCTCCTTCATGATGTTTGATTTACCCAAGCTTCCATCAAGTGACTTCATGCTTTCATCTTTCACTTGTTATGCCTACCATATCATCTTCTTCATTTTCACTAGAAAAACCTATCTTTTCCTCCTCCAAGATGATGAACAAGTGATGCTTGGAGCTAGGGTTGAGTGAGATTTTGAAGAACTTGGAAGCCAAAGCAAGTAAGTATCTTGATTAATATCATGGGTTTTGGTTAAATGAAGCAATTGTGATGTTGTTTTAGAGGTTCAT